>VXAZ01006142.1:156527-214312 GCA_013399875.1 Gymnorhina tibicen
AGCCCAGTGGGACAGAGCCCAGTGGGACAGAGCCGTCCCCCTCCAAGCACGCAAACATTCCAGCCAGGAATGCAGCCCCGGCCGCCAGACAGCTCCCGTGTTCCTGCAGGAGCCCTCCAGCCCGCCCCAATGAGCTCCCCCGGAGATCCCATTACTCGCAGCCACAAAGCCATTGTTCAGTCCCTCCCCGAGCAGCCGCGGCAGCGGGGATGCCGTATCCCTGCCGGCTGCTCGGCTTTCCCGCAAAGCAGCGCACACCTGGAGCGGGCTCAGCTGCCTGCCCCCGGCGCAACTGCGCTGCCTCCCCCGGGCAGGGACACCCGAGCCCCGGGGTCGCCTTTCACTCCGACATGATGTCAGACCCAGCCCAGGCTGGGGGCAGGAGGCCACGGCCCCGGGCTCCTTCCCCACCGAGCTCTCCCAAAGCTTCCCCCTTCCCCCACACGGGAAACCCTTCCCCTCCCCGCTAAAACCCCAGGCCTCGATGTTTGGGGTCGCGGCTCTGCGGCACGGGGAGCAGGGATGGTTCCCAGGGGATGGGGAAACGGGGAACGTGCTGCCACTTACCGAGGAGGGGAGTCCAGGAGGCACCTTCCGAACCTTTTTGGGCTGTCCATCTGCGTTAGAGAAGAGAGGAGTTTTCAGGGGGTTAGAGGGAGGGGGAACGAGCTGCAGGAAAAGTCTCCGGGGTTGGAAACTGCAGGTACAGACAGGGCTGACATCCCAAATGTCCCATGGCCAAGGAAGCATCAACAGTGAAAATGCCCAAGGACAAGCTCCTCCAAATCTCATCTGCACCCTTTGGGTGCCAGTTTCATACCCCCACGGAGATCCCAGGACAGCAAGGGCTTGTTGGGAGAGACTGAGCCCATAAATGTAATAACATTTAATGTTATAACCCCTCGTTGGGTTTTTTTTGGGAACACTTTAACTTGAAGTGAGTTTGTGGAGAGAGGATGCAGAAAGGGAACCCATGCAGGGCTGGGCTGTATTTTCATTTGCTCCCTACACAGGGATAGATTTGGGAAAGCTTCACTGCTGCAGGAGGCAGGGATGTGCTTCCCAGGGACAGATCCCAGCCCATCCCTCCAGCTCCAGCTCTGGAGGGGGACACCGTGTCCTGGGAGAAGGGGACACCGTGTCCTGGGAGAAGGGGACACAGTGTCCTGGGAGAAGGGGACAATTCAGGGAGGCGGTGGGGAAACATCCAGGAGTGGCTCAAGAGGAAGCACTGGCTAAATTTTTTTTTTAATTCTATTTTTCATAATTATCATTTTTATAACGACTTTAATTCTTTTTTCATAATTCTTTTTTATTATTTTTCATCATAATTTTTTAATTATTTTTCATAATTAAGGAAAGACCCAGCTGGAGGGGGCAGGGTGCTACCACAGCAACCTGCCAAGCCAGGGACTCAGCTGGGATGTACCTCTGGAGCAGGAATTCACCCCACACAATGCCAAAGAATCATTTTCCAGGCTGAAGTGGCAGCACCACAGTAGGTGCCTTTTTCTGAAAAGCACTGAAAAATGCACCCATCCCTGGGTCACTTCTGGTTTCATTTGTTGGGGAAAGCCCGAAATAGCAGCAGGAAAGTGGCTCTGGAGGCTGCAGGGGGAACTGTGACGAGAAACACAAGTTCTGGGGAACTGGAGCTCGTGTTCCCTCTGAAGTTAATCTCACACCTGACCCCAGCCTGGGGTAAAAGTTATTCCCAGGTCGATCCAGACATGGGCAAGTCCTGTTGGGAACCCCGGAGCGGGCAGGGAGAGCTCCTGGAGCAAACATTCCCCGAGTCCCAGGGCACAGCGCCCGGACCTCCCGCTGCCTCCTACGCCCTGCTCCTGCCAGCCCTGCCCGCTGCAGCTCCAGGAGGGCCACCAGGCACGGAAACAGCCTCCGAGGCAGCCCAAGGTTTTCCAGGAAGGACGAGTGATGTGCAGTGTGGCTGGAGGTGTTTTCACAGGAACCTCAAGCTTTGCTGCTTTCAGCTAAGCTGGCATTTTCCACAAAGAGGGAAATGGCACCTGAGTCTGAGCACCCCTTTCTTGAAGTTAGACATCTCTCTGTACAGGTAAGAGATATTTATATGCATTCCCTCCCCAAAAAAGAGCAAATGCCAAACTCATGCCGGGTACACACATGGCATCATCAGCCCCTCGTTCCCAACGTCCTCATTCCCCAGGCAGATCCGACGGGGGCACCTGCCCAGGTGACAGCCCCGTGGCGCGGCGGCACCCGGGGCACACGCAGCCACTCACCTATGCTGCTCTCAGCACCTCTCCTGCGAGGATTGTTGGGGTAAGAGAAATACTGAGACCCCCCTTTGCCCCCGGTGGGGGAAAGCGTGCTCGGGCTGGCGATTCCCATCTCGCTGGGCAGGAAACCGGGCTGCAAACAAGCAGAGAGAAAAGCCCTTCCATGGAATGACGCTGGAAAACGACTCGCTGGGAGAGAACAGAGCTGCTTTGAGCCACCTTCACGCCAATTCAGCTGAGGGGAAAAATAAACACGAGCCAAGGGGCCAGGAGGGAAAGCAAATCCGTAAATATGGGGGTGGAGGTGGGGGAATAGGTGTGGGGGAACAAAAGGGGCTTTCAGCTTGTGCTTTCCTGCTGGACCCCAGCGAGGAACCTCTGTGGACCAGGGATGCAAACCAGCAGGTGCCATGGGGGGGACATCATGGTCCTATGGTCACCTTGTAGGTGCCATGGTGGGGGACGTGGTGGTCCCATGGTCACCTTGATGTCCAGGAGGGCAGGATGAGCCCTGTGTCACGAGCCTGTGTCGTGGCCAGTGCCCTGGAACGGCGCTGCTGCTGCTCAGGGTGGTTTTCTCCTGAGTTTTATCAGGGAAAAGCCAAATCCCTTTCTAAAGCCAAGAAACTCCTCCCTCGTGTTTATCCCGGCTGACCTTGGGCACGCTGGGAAGCAGCGGAGCCGGGGGAGCCGGAGCCCAGGGTGCTCCCTCCTGGGACGGAGCCTCTCCTCCAGCACTGCCCCTCTCAGCCCGGAGGAAGTTCAGTGTATGTACATGGAATTGCACAGGGCTGGCAAAGGGCCCTGAAGGCCCAAAAGCTCAGCTCTGACCCATCTTCCGAGGGCAACACATGGAAATAAAGGAGGATTTCAGGCTTTTGAGAAACTGGAAAGAAAAACCTTTGCTTTCAAACTCCGTCTCCTCCGAAAGGGGTCAGGGAGGGAAAGAGGAGCTCGTGTGTTCACAGCTGGTGACATTCCTGCAATCTGTTCCACTGCTCAGGTTTCCTTCGCTCCGGACCCGCTCCGTGCGCGGCCAAGGAAAGCACCCGGAGGGATCCCGGGAGCTGCTGCCCTGCTCCTCCTGCAGGCAGGGGAGGCACCGGGATTTTGAGGCAGTTTCCCAGAGAAAGGGGTTTTCTTCCTGCTTCCTCTCCCTGGGGATGCCCCAGGAGACGGTTCAGGGTTGAACAAGGGGGAAGCCCCAGAGCAGGGCATTTCTGGGGAAGAACCCAGTCCCCATCCAGGGCACCTCCACTGGACGATTTTTCATCTTTTCAAAAACAAACAAAAAAAGCTCAACCCCCCTCACTCCCCCAAACTGGAGCCAGAAGCAACAACTGCTCTGGGGGCCACAGCGGCTCCGCTGGCCTCCCCCCACCCCCACAAGGGGGTTTTGTCTCTTCTCCACATCAAGTGGGATTTGCCACCCGATCCCCAGCCCTGTGCCCGCCTCTCCCGGGGCCTCTCCCGGCCATTTGCCCCCCCATTTCTGTTACCTTATATTCCCCCTCCTCCACGAAAGCCCAGCAAAACCATCACATCCAAAAGCAACACTTGGCACTGGGCCCGGTTTTCTTTGAGCAGCTTCAGTGGTAAATGAAATCCACTCTGGCACAGCCAGCACAGCTGCTCCAGCAAAGGAAACATCCTCACTTCAGAGAGGAGGAAATTATGACAAATTTGTGTAAAATTAAAACATGTAATATGTGTGTGTGTACATGGATAAAATAAAAGCTGTCCGGCCAAAAGCTCCTCCCTTGGCTCCAGTGCTGGGACTGTTTCCCCAGGGCCACGCCAGGCACTGAGGGGGCACTTGGAGCCACACATCAAAGGGAAGCGCTCGCTCCTTCCCAAAAAACTATTTCTGGATGCTGGTGGCAGCAGGGAAGGTTATCTCAGGGCTGCTGCACTGCGTTCCGGGCTCGGATTGATGCCTGTGGTATTCCCCACAGGAAGCAAAGTTGTTCCCCCCAGCACAGCCCCGGGGTTCACGTGGGGTGACCCAACGGGGCCGGGCCATGTCTGCAAGAGGTGGCTCTGGTGTGCCAGGTCCCCTCCCGGATTGTGGAGATTGTGGAATCCCAGACTGGTTTGGGTTGGGAGGGACCTTAAACCTCATCCAGTGCCACCTCCTGCCATGGCAGGGACACCTTCCACTGTCCCAGGCTGCTCCNTCCCTCTCCAGCTCTCCTGGAGCCCCTTCAGGCCCTGCAAGGGGCTCTGAGGTGTCCCTGGAGCCTTCTCTTCTCCAGGTGAGCACCCGCAGCTCTCCCAGCCTGGCTCCAGAGCAGAGGGGCTCCAGCCCTGGGAGCAGCTCCGGGGCCTCCTCTGGACTGGCTCCAGCAGCTCCACGTCCTGATGCTGGGCCCCAGAGCTGCCCAGAGAGCTCCTGCTGCAGGTCCCGCATCAACAGCCCCACCATGAAACCAAAGCTGCACCCGACAGTCGCTCACAGGAACCACCCCACGGAGCCTCCCTGCCCAGAACTGGACACGGGACACTGCCCAGGGAACTGGGACGTGCTGCAGAAGAGGGAGAGGGAATGCCCAGGGCAGGCAGGGGAGGGGGAAGGAGCCTCCTGGAACGCTCCCCTGCCCACGGCCAGCCTGGCACAGGGAAGGTGTTGCTTGGATCCGACTCCCTGGAACTCCCCTTCCAGGCAGCGTGGCTGGGTCACGGCTGATCACACACAAACCAGGAGTAACAATAACAAAACCAGCGAGCCTGGAGACGTTTGGGAAAGAAGCAAGAAGCTACAACCAACGTTTTCTAACCTCTGACAACCTTTCGGAGCCAGCAACACACACCAGCATGAACCCCCCAGCCCTCCACAGAGGTTTTGGAGCAGAGCAGAGGCTTCCCAGGACCCCATGCACGGAGATGAGATGTAAATCCAGCCTGGTTTTCGGTACCAGATCTCACTTTCGGGAGCCAGTAAATGAAGCAGAAAATCTGACTGCATTTCATCATTACCTGGTTCAGTCCTGGCATCCCTGTGTCTCTTCCAAACGTGGAGTACGAGGCTCTTTCACCGCTCTTCCCTGCAGAATAAGAGAAAAAAGAAGGTTTGGGGTAAGAGGGAAGTGGAGGGGGGGTTGTTTTGCCCCCAGGCACCTGGATCCTGCCAAGGGACAAATCCTGTTCCTGTGAGGCAGCACCTCTGCCCTCCATGAAGGGACAGCCCTGAAAAGCTCCTGCTGAAACAGGAGCTGCTGCAAGTTCACGGAGAGCAGGTCCATAAACACCAAAAGCCCGGAGCTGCAGCGGCGCAGGGAAGTGCTCGTGGCCATGGAAACTGGCAGGGTCAGCCCCGAGCCAAAACCTCCCTGCAGACAGCGCAGACCCGGCCAGCTGGACTTGGCAGAGGCAGGGCCGGAGCAGACCAAAGGCCAGGACGAGTGACCAGACTCCAGGAGCGCTTTCCAGACAACAGGAAATGCAATCCCAGCGCCCGAGAGCTGAGCTCTGCTCCACACAGGGCGCTGGGCACCTTCTTCCCCTCTCCTGGGGGAGATTCAGCTTCCCAAAACCTGCGGGTTCCTCACAGCCGGGGCATCGCTGCCAGCTGGGATCTGTGTGGGAACAGCCCCGTGCCAATGGTGCCCATGTGTCCCTGGGAACTTTACAGAATCCCAGGAGGGTTTGGGTTGGGAGGGACATTAAAGCCCATCCAGTGCCACCTCTGCCATGGGCAGGGACACCTTCCACTGTCCCAGGCTGCTCCAAGCCCGGGCCAGCCTGGCCTTGGGCACTGCCAGGGATCCAGGGGCAGCCACAGCTGCTCTGGGCACCCTGTGCCAGGGCCTCCCCACCCTCACAGCCAACAGTTCCTTCCCAATATCCCATCCAGCCCTGCCCTCTGGCAGTGGGAGCCATTCCCCCTTGTCCTGGCACTCAGCATCAACGAGGGCTTCTCTCACACCAACCTCACCCTGCCCACACGCAGCTGAAAATAAGTTTTGAAGGGCCAAAAAAAGGAGCCCAGACCCCTGGTGGGATGTTCCTTCTCCAAAACATCCTGGCACTCTCCTGCCTCATGGTCACTGCCCTGGGCACAGCGTGGCCCCAGCCAGCAGCACCCAGGGGTGCCAGGACAGCAAAGGACACAAGGCTGGGAGGAAGGGAACGGTTCTGTGCTGTGCCCGGAGCAGCTGGAGGCACAACAGTGTCCTTTGGGATTCTCTCCATCCCCCAAAGCAAAACCAGACACTCTTCTATTGGGGAACAGGCACTCCACCAGCCCCCACCCCCAAACCCTTCCCGAAAAGGGGATCACAGATCACATCCTGCCTCCGGTCTGGCTTAGTGAGCAAAACTGGGAGGGGCAGGATTTTGCCAATCTGCTTAGCCTAAAGCCAGCCCTGAGGCCACTAAGATGCAGGTTAATGCACTGCAGAGATGCTGGGGCTGGCAGGACCCTCCCCACACCACTAAGAGGTTTTGGGGAGCAGATGAAGAGGGGAGGGGAAACAAAGTGCCTCAAACCAGCCCCCCTGAAGCACAGGGCCAAGGGATCAGAGAATGCCAGAGTGGTTTGGGTTGGAAGGGACATCAAAGCCCATCCAGTGCCCCCCCTGCCATGGCAGGGACACCTCCCACTGTCCCAGGCTGCTCCAAGCCCTGTCCAGCCTGGCCTTGGGCACTGCCAGGGATCCAGGGGCAGCCACAGCTGCTCTGGGCACCCTGGGCCAGATGGGAAGAGAGAGGAGGCTGCTCATTTTGCAACCTTACCATGGAGGCCTTGAACTCAACCCAAAAATTTTAGAGTGGGTTTCCCCACTACAACCCCCAAGCCCCAGACCCCATTCCTGATGGGAAGGTCCTGGCTCGGCGCAGCCTCCTCCTCCCTCACCTCCACCAACAGCCGGAGGCTCCGGGTGCTGCTGCCATTTCCTTTCAGAGGCTTAAACGTTAAGTAAACAAAGGTCAGAATGTCAGGGATGGATCTCCTAAATGACCTAATTTCTAAAAGAGCTTAAGAGCTCGATCCGCCGCAGCACCGGCCATGGGCACAAAGGACCCAGCAGGCTGGGGCATCAGGCAGCTCCTGACTGCTCCTAAGGCAGAGGAAAGGCAGGGGAATGCCACGGGGGTTTGGCTGGACAGCAGCAGCCAGGTCTGATACTACACTGCTGCTTCCATGTGTGACTGGCGTGGGGAATCAAGGAATCACAGGATGGTTTGGGTTGGAAGGGACCCTAAAGCTCATCCAGTTTCAACCCCTCCATGGGCAGGGACACCTTCCACTGTCCCAGGGTGCTCCAAACCCCATCCAGCAGCCTCTGCCATCACCCGAGAACTTGGGCTGAACCAGGGGGCTCCCAGATGTGTGTGGGAGGGTGAAGGGACACTGGGCAATCCCCAGCTGTGTAAAGTTTAACAGGGAAGTGCTGGATCCTGCTCTGGGATGGGGCAGCCCTGGATGCAGGGACAGACTGGGAACAAGAGGCTGGAGAGCAGCGCCGTGGGAAGGGACCTGGGGGTCCTGGTCCGTGGCAAGTTGGATCTGAGTCCCCGGTGTGTCCTGGCAGCCCAAAGGGCCACCGTGTCCTGGGGGGCACCGGGCCAGGGAGGGATTGTCCCGCTCTGCTCTGCACTGGGGCAGCCTCAGCTCCAGTGCTGGGGGCACTTTGGGCACCACAAGATCAGAAGGATCCAAAGCTGTTGGAGAGTGTCCAAAGGAGGGACACGGAGCTGGGGAAGGGGCTGAGGAGCGGCTGAGGGCACTGGGCTCGTTCAGCCGGAGCAGAGGAGACTGAGGGGAGGCTCCTCGGGGGCTGCAGCTCCTCCCGAGGGGAGGCGGAGGGGCAGGGGCTGAGCTCTGCTCTGGGACAGGGACAGGAGCCCAGGGAACGGCTGGGGCTGTGTCAGGGCTTGGCATGGAGCTCAGGGAAAGGTTCTTCCCCCCGAGGGTGCTGGGCACTGCCCGGGCTCCCCAGGGAATGGTCCCGGCCCCGAGGCTGCCAGAGCTCCAGGAGCGTTTGGACACCGCTGCCAGGGATGCCCAGGGTGGGGCTGTTGGGGTGTCTGGGCAGGGCCAGGGGCTGGGCTGATGATCTGTGTGGGTCCCTTCCAGGTCAGGATATTCCAGGATTTTCTGAAACCAGTGCCAGCTCTGCTCCAAACCCACAAGCTTCCCGGGATGTCTCTCATTCCTCACTCAGCATCTGCTGCACCCTTGGGTCTGCGGGTGCCCCATGGGATGGGAGACATTGGGAAAGGGAGGGCAGCTCTGGCCAGCCCCAGCTCCTGCACCCTCCATCATCCCATAACAAGGGAAAAAAGCAGTAAAAACCTCAGCAGAAGAAATTCTACATTTAATTGTCTATGAAAACAAGGCAGAAGAAAGAATGGCGAGCTTTTCTGGATTGGGATGTACCTGAGCCCGCTGGGGTTCAAAAGCTGTACAAGGAAAGGCTGAACCTGCCAGCAGAAGGAGCTGTTTCTGTGGGCAGGGAGATGGCACAGGTGGCAAACCCAGACCCACCCCATCACCCCTTGGCAGCCACGGCCCAGGGCACCAACCAGGAAAGGTGGCAGAGCCCCAGGAGGAGGCAAGGACCAGGATGGAGACAAGTCCCAGCAGCCTGGGAAAAAACCACCAGGAATCTCCCAAACTCCATCTTGCTCCCAAGAGAATTACTGAAATCCTGCAGATGGACATGAAGGGATCTTGTGGGAGGAGGAGGAGGAGGAGGAGGAGGAGGAGAAGAAGAGAGTGGGAATAAATCCCCTGAAGAGGAGGGGGGTTTCCTTTGGAAAGGAGGTGAAGCACAGTGCAGGCACCTTGAGTCAGTGCCCCCAGACCCTGGCTGAGAGCATTCAGCATTTCCAGCTCTTTCTGGCATCCCCCTCCTGCCTTTCCCCCTGCCAGCTCCTTCTCCTGCCCCTCACCTGCCCGTGCTGCCTCCAGCCCTGCCTAAGGAGCCCTCTCCCAGCCTCTCTCCTCTCCCAGCATGTTCCCTCTTGCAGGATCTGCCTGTGTGTGGCTCTGGGAAGCCTCCCCCAGGCCCTGCCCTCACCCAGGGCTTTTCCAGACAAACCCCCCACGCCGTGTGGCAACTCCTCCCAAAGGCACGGCTGCCCTGAGCTCGGGGACAAGGTGGAAAAATAAAAACTGCTCTTCCCAGAGGTTCCCACCAGCTCTGGCAGTGTCAGGGATTGGTTTGGCACCCTGGATCACGGCAACATCTCACCTCCACCGCAGCAAACTGCTTTTAAATAAACTCATGGCTTTGCCATTTCTCTCACAGACCACAGAATCATGGAACAGCCCGAGCTGGAAGGGATCCACAGGGATCATCGAAGTCCAACTCCTGGCCCTGCACTTGACAGCCCGAGAAAAAGTATTTAAATGCTGCCTACAAGTTTTTCCAGCACCCACTGGCGAAACCAGTGCCCCCACATCACCCCAGCCCCAGCGCAACCACCACCCACCGTGCACCTCCCCCGGCCCCACACTGCTAATTCCATTAGAATTCCATTAGAATTCTGGCCTGGGGGAAAAGGGGAGGCAAAACACAGGCAAGGATTAAAAAAACAGGGAGGAAAAAAAGAAGTTAAAAAACCAGGAGCAGCAACAAGCCCCTGATTAAACCCATTGTCCAGGAAGACCCCAATCTACAGGCGCTGACAATACCCACCCGATTAGGAACACTGCTCTGAAAGGCAGCTAATTACTGAAATAATTACTAGAAAGAAATCTGTTATGGCTTATCAGTTTCCTCGCTGTTTAACCACCCCCCTCCCCGCCTGTCCCTGCTGAAGATGAATGGTAAATTGTGAAATTGGTGACTTCAGACAGACAGAAAAGCCCTCCTGACCCTCCTCACCCTTGGGGACGAGCTGGGTTTGTCACCGCTGTGTCCTGGCACCACCCCAGGAGAGCCAGGGATGCTCCCATCACCTCTCCCCACCCCAGGCTGGGAAGCTCGGAACTCCCCAGGACATTCCCTATCCAGGAGCAGCACCAAAGGCTCAAAGCTGGAAACCTCGGAGGAGGGAGCGACGGAGGGCTCAGACATTGGTTCTGCCCCCACTCACCTGGTTCAAAGACCCCCCCTGCAGCCTGGGATGCTTCTCATTCAGAGCACTGATGGTGTTTCCATCCAGGGATTTACAATCATGGAATCCTGGAATACCCTGAGCTGGAAGGGACAGCAGAGCCCAGCACCCTCGGGGGGAAGAACCTTTCCCTGAGCTCCATGCCAAGCCCTGACACAGCCCCAGCCGTTCCCTGGGCTCCTGTCCCTGTCCCAGAGCAGAGCTCAGCCCCTGCCCCTCCGCCTCCCCTCGGGAGGAGCTGCAGCCCCCGAGGAGCCTCCCCTCAGTCTCCTCTGCTCTGGCTGAACGAGCCCAGTGCCCTCAGCCGCTCCTCAGCCCCTTCCCCAGCTCCGTGTCCCTCCTTTGGACACTTCCTAATTAATTTTCTTACTCTTTTCACAAGTTTAGGTTATTCCATCCCGTGCAGCACAGCCCAGAGCTCCCTGCCCAGCCAGTCCTGCAGAGAGCTCTGGTTTTCCCCACCACCTTGTGGAGCTGAAGCTGTGGCAGAGGGAAGTGACTGAAGATTCCCCTCATGCTGTCCCCTTAGGGAGAGCAGGATGGGCACCACCCACAGCCCTGGGGCAGCCCTGGGTGGGGGGCACCCCCCTGGTGCTGTGCCAGTGCAGCCCCTCTGGGCTCCGTGCTGAAGGTGCCTCCCAAAGCTGAGCTTTGTTCATCCAAAGAACTGGTCCATGAGCCCAAACTCAGCATCTGAACAGAGATCAGTGCTTTTCCCTTCAAACTGCTCCTGGATGAGGTGTGCACCCTGCGAGCCACAGGGTCACCACCCCGAGGCTGGGCTGGACTGGGGTGAGGAGCAGTGACTGTCCCTCCGGCTGCTGTTCCTGCTCTGGGGCCACTGCAGGGAACAACAGGGGTGAAATCAGAGCTTTGTACTCGCCCAGCTCCGCCCCAGGGGCTGAGCAGCCCCTTCCTCACTGCCCCTGGGAGGGGGCTCGGGCTGGGGTGACACCAAAGGGCCCAACCAGGCAGGGATGCAGCCTGGCAGGGATTTCAGGGATGTGCTGGCAGTGTCCTGCTCCCCCCGAACTCAGACCTGCTTTCCTTCTCTCCTGGGCCAGGCAAATCCCTCCAGCCCTGCCTTTCCCACGGAGTTTGCTGCTCACGGAGTTGGTGCCAGCAGCTCCAGCACAGGGACACGCCGGGCAGAGACCCGGGGGGACACGTTCCCCCGCTCCCTTATCCAAAGGGCCGCTCCACCCTGCAGCTTCCCAGTCTCTCCCCTTGCTCCCCGCTCCTGCCGGATCAGCCTGAGTGGTGACAGGGCTCGTGCAGGAGGGGGAGCACCAGCTGCACCCGGGATCCCCCTCGGGAGCTCCAGGGCCCCAAAATGCCACCAGCCTGCAGGGACAGGGGAAGTCCCTGCCCTGGAAGGGATGTGACCACTGCTTCAAAGCTCAGGCTGGCAGGATCTCCTCAGCCCACCAAAGACTGGTCAGAGCAGAGCCTCCTTTTCCATGTGGAAAACTGAGGCAAAAAATCACCGTTTGCTCCATTTCTCCACCACGTGCTGCTGGCCTGCAGTGTCCCTTTGCTGTGGGAGGGTGCCCGCTGCCCCTAAAGCCCATCCTCAGAGGATGGGGGGCTGCAGCCTGGCCCTGGGACATGCACGGACTCCAGGAACACAAAATCCAGAGGATGGGGGTCCCAGGAGGAGCCATCGCCACCCTGAATGCTCGGAGCCTCAGCGCAGGAAGCCAACGCTGACTTTGGGGGGCCCTTTCAGTTCAGGCTCCCCCTCTCCCGGCCCAGCCCACCACTGCCAACACAGAGCATCCACGCTGCTCCCAAAATGGTTCTTCCTGCAGTTCCTGATCCTCCTTGAAGAAATAGAGGTCTAGTGGGAAAGAGATGAAAATTCTGACCCTGGAGAAGGGCTTAGATGTCTCACACACCTTTCATCCACCAGCTACCACAACATGTTCATCCTCATCTGCTCCCTTCACCTCCTCAAATTTTAAAATTCCCTGGTTCCATTCAACCACCCCATTATCATGAACTTCCTGCCCTGAGGGGCACCTTGCTGGCAACCAGGGTCTGGCAGCCAAGGGGACACATTTCCAAAACTCTCCTTTCCCTCCCATTTTTCCCCTGCTTTTACAGAAGCATCATTTTATTTTCCTGCCCTTTCCTCTCCCCTATCCCTTTGCATTTTGCCACTCTCAAAGTTTTCAGAAGCAGCTTGGAAAAGAGGAAGAGAAAATCCCACCCCTGCTCTTCCCCATGTCCTTCCTTCCCAGCACAGGAGCAAAGAGGTAGGTTTAGATTGGATATTGGGAAGAAATCCTTGACTGAGAGGGTGGGGAGGCCCTGGCCCAGGGTGCCCAGAGCAGCTGTGGCTGCCCCTGGATCCCTGGCACTGCCCAAGGCCAGGCTGGACGGAGCTCGGAGCAGCCTGGGACAGTGGAAGGTGTCCCTGCCCATGGCAGGGGGTGGCACTGGATGGGCTTTGATGTCCCTTCCCACCCAAAGCACTCCATGACTCTTTGATTCTACAATGAAAACTGATTTATGTATTTTGGAACCTGCTCCCAGAATCGATGCTTTCTACTTAAGCCACGTTCAATTTCAGGAACAAAAGGGACTTGGAAATATGAGGAACCCTTTTCCCCCCTGGCTGTTCCCTATTTGGGGCACGGTGGAGCTCCTGGTGCAGCCCCTTGAGCCTGGGGCCAGAGTGTGGCCGCTGTCCTGCTGGCCACGGGGCCACCGCTCCCCCTCAGCTCCAGAGTCACTGGGAATCGCCCATGGAGGCTCCACGTGCCGGGGAGTGGCCGGGCTTGCAGGGAGAGCCACTGCAGCTGCCAGGGACCGGGAGCCCCAGCTTTGAGAGGCAGCCAAAGGCGTCTTCCCTGCACACATCAAAGGGGAAACCTCCGTGCTCCTCCCCGGGCAACTCCTTCTCAGCTGGAAACACTCAAGGCTGCCTTGGCCCCAGGTGTGGGATGGGCTGGGCTGGGTCCCCCCACGCACATCCCCTCCAAACCCCGCTGGGCTGCAGCAAGGCTCTCCTGTCCCACTCGAAACCTTCTCCGTGCTCCAGGACATCCTCCTGGGGCAGAGAAGGAGAAGGAAGATCCTCCCCTGCGGAGGGACAGGGGGAGCTGCTCGGAAAGGCTCCTCCCCTGCACAGGATCCCCAGGGGACACCCAAACATTGTCCCCAACAGCACAAGTGGTGAAAGGGGGGAGCAGAGCTCACAGAGAGCCCCGAGCCCTGAGCCAGGCCAGGAGGGGCCAATGTGTGGCTGCTCCTGTCCCAGCACGACCCTGCTCTGCTCTTCCCCTTGGCCACCAGGTCCACAGGGGAGATTTTGTGCTGGGGGGATTTTCTGTTTCAAACACGATTCCCTCTTCTCACCCTTCCCTTCTGACCACGGCCCCGTTCCTCCTGCAGGTGCCAGAGCGCTTTAACCACCCCTGCGTGGGCAAAGGTGGGGAGGACTAACCCCAGTGCCTGACCTAATGCCATTAGAGCTCTCTAAGCCCTCCAGGAGGGATATTTTCTGCTCTTAATCTCTCCTCCCACCCCCGGGCTGGCAGAGGTGACTGGGTGAATGGTCACACGCATCCGGTCACGCAGGATCACCGTCCCCAGGCAGTCCCTGTGAGCTCCTCACGCTGCCTGCCTGGAGCTGGGGATGGAGGAGCCGGACAAGGCTGCTGGAGCCTGGCAGGATTTGGGAAGAGGCCCCTCCAAACCCCACAGCAGCAAAGGAAGCACCCCCAGCGCTCTGGGAAGTGCAGCCCCTCGCCAGTCACAGTCTCCCAGTGGGTCTGGTTGGAAGTGACCACAGTGGGGTCATGTGGTGCCACCTCCCCACTCAAGCAGGTTCATCCCAAGTCCTTAACAAACCCTTAACAATGAGCATCTCTCCCACCCCTGATTGCCAGCTCCCAGGAGCACACTCAGCCCGTCCTGGCGGGCATCGATCCCTGCTACTGCATCAGGGAAATAACCACACACACAAAACAGCTGGCACAGCTGGCACAGCTGGAACCCTCTGGACACCACCCCCCTGGACCACAGCTTGGAGAACACCCGGAGCAGGTCCGGCACAGGGAGCAGCAACGCTGGCCCGGCGCTCCCCCCACCGCGGGCCAGCCGGTGCCACGTGCCCCCCACCCTGGGCACTCACCCACGAGTCCGGCTCCCAGGAACGGTGACGAGGAGATGCTGTTGTGGGACGGCAGGTCCCGGTGCTCGCCGTAGTGGGGGCCTTCGCCATAGCTCTGCTGGGACAACGGGGGACAGTCACAGGGAGCGTGGGGACGCTGAGCCCAGGCCCGAAACACAAGGCTGCCAGGGCCCAGCCTCTCTCAGGAAGGGGCAAAGCCAAAAAGGGCATGGGAAGGATTTTATCCTCATGCCGAGGGAGAGCTGGGCAGTGCAGAGGCTGTGGTGTTGGGAGGGGACGTGGCAGGAGGGGACATGGCACTGTGTCCTGGCAGCTCTTGGGAGGTTTGGCACCCACCAGGCAAGAGCCAGGCAGCCCTGAACCAGGGGGGTGAAGGGGTGAGGAAAAGGCTGGATAAATATAAATGTATATATTTAGATATATTTATAGAAATATATAAATTCTAAATACACAACTGAGAGTTGACGCCACAGCCCCAGCTCCGCCGCTGACCGGAGGGGAGGGAAAGGTGCCATTGCAAAAACGAATCACACCAACCCATTAAAACAAAAATAACCCCATTTCCATGAAGTTCATGGCATTTCTCTCTTCCCATACTCAGGCCACACTCATGAGGTATTGCGGCCTCAACTCCTTCCCTGCAAAACCCTTCCAAGTTCTCCATCCCCACCAAGGGTGCCGTGGCCAGACACGGTGCTGGATTGCAGGGATTCCCTCCTCAGGTTCCCAAAGTCTTGTGGGGTGGGTGCCCAGGAAGCTTTGCCATCAGATGAGATCCCTCAACCCACCCACCCGTGTCTCCTCTGGGGACCTGTCCCACCCCCTGAGCCCCCTCTCCCCAGGCCAACACCGGGTGCAGGGAGGGCGATGCCAGAGCAGCCACAGGAGCCCATCCTAGCGCAGGTCTGGGAGAGATTTTTGGAGGAGAAACCCCAAGGGGACCTCAAGGCAGCAAAGCCTGGAGAGATGGGGATGGAGGAAACCCTACAGACTTCCCAGAACCCACGTCCAAAACGGGGCAAGAAAAGCTGTTCCAGGGTTAGGCCCAACGCTCTGAAAGGCCTGGGAAAGCTCCCGTTTGTTTTGGTTGGAGCTTGGTGTTTGTGCTTTGTCCTTACCCTTCCTTGGTCAAACGTGGAGCTGTTTTGATCTCCCGTTCCCCAGGAACCTGATCCCGGTCTTTCATCCAAGCCTACCGAAAAACAGGAAGAACAAAGGTTACTCTTTGCTTTATCAGCAAAGCCTCAAAGGTGTTCTCGTAAAATTAACTCTTCCTTCTACAAACAAAACAATATTTTCATTAATAAACCACTTCCACTTGGCGTGACTGAGCCTCCCCTCTGCCTCCTCACCTTCCCACTCCCGCTGGGAGTTATTCCACAAACTTCAAAGTAAATCCCACCACAGCCTGGAAATGGTTCAAAACATGGGACAGTGGGAAGAGGAGAAACAAGTATTTTAACTCCTTTATTCCAGAGAGCACCCACGAACCTCCTTCACCCACGAAAGGCTGACGAAAAGGACTATAAACCAAAACCACATCACATCCATTTGGATGCTCCAGTAGGACTTCAATTTTGCCCATGGTGCTGCAAGATCGTGGACAAACTCTGATCAGCATTGCATCCGAGCAGAGTGGAAGAGTGCCCAGAGGCGAAATCCTCAAGTGGGAAGTGCCGGGGCTCCAGCGTTCCAGAGTCACCTGTCCAGGGCTGCTCCTGCAGCCCCCCGAGGTCCCCCTGAGGAAGTGGGGCCAGCAGAGCACGCTCCCAGCCTTCTCAGCTTTAGCCCTCCCAAGAATATCCTCGGCCAAAAGGGATCCAACCCAAACGGGCAGAGGAGCAGGCAGAAGGATTTGCTGTTTCTGCACAGGCTGCGGTGGGAAATCGGCTCCTTTCATCCCCTGCCAAGGCCACGCAGGCGGCACCTCCTGGGCTGCACGAGGCACCCGGGCGAGTCAGAGAATCCCAAAATGGTTTGGGCTGGAAGGGACTTTATTCAGCTCATTCCATGCCCTGCACTGGACAGGGACACCTCCCACTGTCCCAGGCTGCTCCAAGCCCCGGCCAGCCTGGCCTTGGGCACTGCCAGGGATCCAGGGGCAGCCACAGCTGCTCTGGGCACCCTGGGCCAGGGCCTGCCCACCCTCACAGCCAACAATTCCTTCCCAATATCCCATCCAGCCCTGCCCTCTGGCAGTGGGAGCCATTCCCTGTGTCCTGTCCCTCCAGCCCTTGTCCCCAGTCCCTCTCCAGCCCTCCTGGAGTCCCTTCAGTGAGATGGGAACGTCCACCATGACACAAAACCCTGGGATGTTGCATCAGCACAGCTCCCACAGTTCCAGCTGACACCACAACCACATGGAAGGAACTTTCCCTGGAACACAGCCTCGAGCTGACTGAGCTGCAGGATCTCCGACTGTGCTGCTCCATCTGCTGCTCCAGTGGGTGACCAGGGGCTGGTGAGCAGCAGTGGGTGCTCAAAGGGGGTAAATCCAGGGATTCGAGAGGGGCTGGGCAGGGCGGGGGCATCCATCATCTCTGGAGGTGCTGCACAAACCCTGGGAGCTCTGCTGGGCTGCACAGGGAGAAATCCCAGATCTGCAGAAGGCTGAGAGTGAGGATGGCACCAGCCATGGACACTTCCCAACCCAAGGACACTCCCCAGCCCCACACCAGGGCTCACGGCCACAGTGCCGGGGAGTGACCCCAGAACCTCCCTGAGGCAGCACCAGGGCCCCGTGGCTCTCTGGGGACCCGTCCTATGCTGGTTCTTCCAACAGAGATGGCACTTCCAGGTGCCGCAGGATGCCCTTTTGGGAGCAGGGAGCTGAGTGGCAGCAAGGACACGGGGGCAGGGGGCCAGGGCTCACTCCCATTTCGCTTGGCAAAGCTGATTATTATGGCAAACATGCCTCGGATTTGTCTCCTCCGCTCCCCTCACTGTTCATTTAACCAGAAACTTCTTTCAAATTACATCCTTCTATTTCTGTGCCTTTGTGTTAATCATTTCCCCAGAGAATTGGTGTTTAATTGCTGTCTAATTTGCATAATTATGCATATTAATCTCCACACCTAATGAATATTCATAATTCTCATTTAGATTTTGTTTTCTAATCAAAAATTTCCAATGTGATTACTGTGCAGAGCAGGGATAAGCCTCTAATAATACCTTGGATACTAGGGAGAATTACTGCCAATTCTCCCACCTCCCACTTCCTAGAATAAACTTTTGCTTTGCTAATGTGTTTTTCCAAAGCAATTCATCTGCAATCCCTGTGAACCCCGGCGAGGCAGGAGGCAGAAACGCTCCTTTGAGTCATTTTGCTGTCACGGGTGGTTTTAAAGCTCCCCAGGGGTTGGGGAGAAGACAGGAGCAGGATCGGCAGCCTTGGCCATCCTTGGAAAAGTGGTCCCTTTGGGCTGGAGGGACAAGGACTGCAGCACCACAGTCCCCACGAGGAGCCCCAGGAGCCTCAGAGGCGGAGGGGAAGCCAAGGCGTGGGGGTCCCGACCCTCACACCCACCCTGCCCCACGCAGGATGGGCTTTGGGGGACCCCGGGTCACCCTGATCTCTCACAGAGCCCTTGGACCTGCCACCACCCCACCGGCAGCAGAGCAGCATTCCCAGGCCAGGACATGCCCTGAGAGGATGCTCGGTGGGCTCTGCAGGGAGCTGGGGGGCCTGGAAGTCCAGGGAAATTTTCCTCAGGCTGTTGAGTCTCCCTCCCTTGAACGTCCCTGCAGATATTCAAGAACCTGCAGATATTCTCCTGAGTTATGCCAGAACAGTCTGGACACAACCCTGTGTGTGCCCTGTGCTCCGGGATGCCCCTGCTTGAGCAGGGAGGTGGGACCAGACGAGCCACTGTGGTTCCTTCCAACCTCACCCATTCTGGGATTCTGTGCCAAAATTCCTGAGAAATAGAAGTAAATCCCTGCCCGGTCTCCCTGAGGAAGGACGGAGAGGAGCCAGCGAGTGGCACGGGTGGCAAAGGCTGAGGGTCACACATTCCCTGGGCAAGGACACACCCCTGGCACGAGCTGCTGCCCCCTGAGGTGCCACCAGCATGGCAGAGACCTTGGAGAGGGGCCACACCCCTGAGAGCTCCAACAGCGGCTGCCGAGGATGAGCCACTCGTCCGGAGCATGTCCAGGTCCCAGACCCCCTCCTGGGCCCCCTTGGGACCCCAAATGGGGTCACAGCAAAGCAATCCTTTCTTTTTCGGGAAGGAATTGTTGGCTGTGAGGGTGGGAGGCCCTGGCACAGTGTTCCCAGAGCAGCTGTGGCTGCCCCTGGATCCCTGGCAGTGCCCAAGGCCAGGCTGGATGGGGCTGGGAGCAGCCTGGGACAGTGGAAGGTGTCCCTGACATGGCAGGGGTGGCACTGGATGGGCTTTAAGGTCCCTTCCACCCCAAACCATTCTGGGATTCTGGGATTCTATAACCCCGGGGAAACCCAAAAGGTCTCCTGTACCTCCAGGCAGCTCCTGTGGCTGCCAAGGTGAAGTGAGGTTCCATTCTCCCACCAAAGCAGCGAAGAGCATCCCAAGGCTCTGGAGGCACCTCTGAAGGTGCCCATGCCAGCTCTGTCTCCTGGAAAATGAAGCCTTGCACCTTCCCCAGGCTGCAGCCACTGGCTTGAAAGGCGCCAGCAAAAAAATCTCCCTATTTTCAGCCTGCAGGTGTTTTAGGAATTCAGGGATTTCTGGGATGAAGCCAGGAAAACGCAGACTGCCCTCTTTCAGCGTCTGGCATCTGTCCTACATTCCCTGCCAGCCCACTCTGCCCTCCCTTCGTATTCCTAAGGATCTGCAGTTTGGCAGCAAATGCCCTCGGCCAACCCTGCAAAATGCCAACGTCCGGCCGAGGGCGGGCGCGTCAGGAGAAGCTCCCATCAGCACAAAGCCCCGGCCACGGTGCCACCCACGGTCACACATCCTGGCTCTGAGAGCACGGAGCAGCCAGGCTGGACACGAGTGGAGGGAGAGGAAGGGGAAGGGGAGGAAGAGAGGGAAGCTGGGGTGGGAAGGACAAGGCTCAGCAGCCCCAGGGCTCATCCAAGGGCACCCCAGCAGCTGTGGAGGTGTCTCAGGTGCCCAGGGAAGGGCCGAAGGCACCTTGGGGCACTTGGGAATGTGTTTCCTGCCTCTGGGCATGGCCCAGGAGCTGCCCCAGGTGAGATGGAGATCCCATGGGAATCCTCCGCACCCCAACCGCCCCATCCTTGTGCACAGATCTGCTGCCCTAAAACACCCACAGTGCTGGTAAAAATATCCTAAATCCAAGTCACCAAAGAGAGATCACGTCCAAAGGGCCCCGGAGCTGCTCCCAGGGCTGGAGCCCCCCTGCTCTGGAGCCAGGCTGGGAGAGCTGGGGGTGCTCACCTGGAGAAGAGAAGGCTCCAGGGACACCTCAGAGCCCCTTGCAGGGCCTGAAGGGGCTCCAGGAGAGCTGGAGAGGGACTGGGGACAAGGNGGGTGGAATTGGATGGGCTTTAAGGTCCCTTCCAGCCCAAACCTTTCTGGGATTCTGTGATTCTGTGACAGAACTCCCATGGCACTGAACTCTGTCTGCACGAGGCAGCTCCATCCTGGCAGTGCTCGGCTCTGCCACCCTTGCAGTGCTCCCACCGTGAGCTGTGTGAGTTTTGGAGACGCCCACGTGCCCACGCTGCTGGCAGGAGCCAACTTGATTTTAAAATAACCCCATTTCCCAACTACCCAAGTTAAGGCACACTTTCCAATTGAGAAAAGACAAAAATAGGACCTACCTCCTCTCGCCATTAATACAGTTATTAAACCGCTACAGATTAATTGTGCATTTTAATAACCCTGAGCATGAATATTCATAACACATTTCTTGCTCATGTTCTAATTAAAACATACTAATAGAATAAGATGTAGCTGTCAGACAGTCATTTTTTTTTCCCTCACGGTTTTCCTGCAGCAGCCAAGAAGAGCCGATAGACAAGAGCTGTCCTAAGCTTCAGCAGGGATGAAAATAATTTAACCACATTTGGGCTCAGGAAAGCCATCCTTGGTGCAGTAACAAACCCTAGCAAGGGCTCTGGACAAGTGTCCAGTGACACAGAGCAACGAGAGCTGATCCCATCCAGGAGGAGCAGAACCACTTTGGAGACAACTCCAACAAAAAACGGGCAGAGAGTGACAGGAAAGGGGAACTGTTTCACCTAAAGGAGGACAGATTGACAACAGATATTGGGCAGGAATTATTGGCTGTGAGGGTGGGGAGGCCCTGGCCCAGGGTGCCCAGAGCAGCTGTGGCTGCCCCTGGATCCCTGGCAGTGCCCAAGGCCAGGTTGGACGGGGCTTGGAGCAGCCTGGGACAGTGGAAGGTGTCCCTGCCATGGCAGGGGTGGCACTGGATGGGCTTTGAGGTCCCTCCCAACCCAAACCATTCTGGGATTCTGTGTAAGGGCATTAAAAAGGGGCAGGGCTTTGTGACCCACCCCACACCCCACATCCCTCCTGCTCAGCTCCCGGCCTGTGCCTTCCAGCTGCCATCCACAGGGGCTGGAAATGCTGCAGGGAGAGAGGCTGCCCTGGTTCCAACAGCCAGAGCTCCCAGTCCCACGGGGGCACAGGTACTGGCCCTGGAGCCCTGAGCTCCGAAGGCCACAGCCTGAGCACAGCACTGGGACATGGTGTGGGAGGGAACGTGGCTCTGGAGTCAGCTCTGACCACCGGGACACAGCCAAGGCCCCCCAGCACGCGGCCTTTGTGCGAATGGGACGAGCTCGGGAGCTGGACTCGGTGGTCCCTGTGTGTCCCTTCCAACTCAGGATATTCCAGGATCTGTGAAAGGTCTTTTGGAACAAGCTCAGGCCCTGGCAGCTGCTTTGCTCAAAGCAAAGCTCATGGGGTGTGCAGCCATCTCTGCAGATCCAGAGGACACCAGGGATGGAGAATGGGATGTTTTGCTCCTGAGCCCTCTCAGACACCATTTGTAAAGCAAATACAGAGTTTTTGCTCTAAAGTCCTGTACCAAGGGGTACCCTGAGGAGAACGTGCACTGCTGGAAAGCTGCAGCCCCAAATCATGGAATGGTTGGGTTGGAAGGGACCTTAAAGCCCATCCAGTGCCACCCCTGCCATGGCAGGGACACCTTCCACTGTCCCAGGCTGCTCCCAGCCCCGGCCAGCCTGGCCTTGGGCACTGCCAGGGATCCAGGGGCAGCCACAGCTGCTCTGGGCACCCTGGGCCAGGGCCTGCCCACCCTCACAGCCAACAATTCCTGCAATTTCTTCCTATGACTCGAAATGTCCCAAAGGCACCTCGTTCTCACTGTCAGGAGGAGGAGGCAGCCCTGGGGGTGACACTGGGGGACACTGGACACTGCTGGGGTTTCTGTGCTGCTGGAGCTGTGACTGAGCCGGGCTGAGCCTCTCCCTCCCCCCGGCCTCCACAATCTGCCCTCCCTCCCTAATCTGATTCCCAGCACAATGACTGGGCCAGGCTTTATTTCTTTTTTTTTTTTTTTATTTTAAATTCTATTAAAAATATTTAGGCCAAATCCCTCCTGTGGCTGGAGGAGCTCTGGAAGCAGCTGTAGCTGCCACCAAGGTGCATCTCCCATCCTCAAGAGAGACCACACAGCACCCGTGGTGGGGATTTGAGGGCCAGGAGGGAAATTCCAGCTCTGCAGCCACAGCAGCGCCCGAGGCTCGGAGCAGGACAAGGATGTGGCGGCAGCTGGAAGCAAAAACCCCACAGCCAGCAGCTTTTCCAGCTCTTGGAATATTTAGATCCATGGAATGGTTTGGGTTGGAAGGAGCCTTTAAGATCATCTAGTGCCAACCCCCCTGCCGTGGTTATTTAACCCAGAGAGGCCCTGCTGCCCACCTGCCTCCCTCGGGGTGGCACGGCTCGAGCCACCACAGGCAGGGCCACCGGTGCCTCCGTGATTTGATTGGAGGCAGAGGTGACAGAAGGCTGCTTGATAAACACTTCCAAATTAAGCAGCTTTGTGTGCTAATCGCTCTGGCGATCAGCCCCACAGCAAAATCTCTGCTAAAAGGGATTGGAAATCAATAAAATTAGTCGACCAGTAATTAGCTTTAGTCCCAGGCAAACCAGCAAAGTTGTTTTTCCTGACGAGAGTTGGCTCCACTCGGTGAGGAACGACCCAGCTGGGCACCCCTGAGGTGCTGGCACAGCCCCCCGAGGGAAAAGGGGGTGCTGGAAGCAGCTCCCAGAATTCCTGTTTATTTACCAGCCCCATCCAGCCCCAAATAGGAAAAAACAGCTGTGAGTGGAAGGCAGCCGGGAGCTGTTTACAGGACGTCGATTGTGGACGGGACCATACAATTCCTTCACTTCCTTTTCCCGGCGCACGACAAAACAATTCAAATAAAAATAAGGAGGGGGGGGGTAAAAAACCCACCCTGAACACCTGGAGGGCAGCACGAAGTCCCTGGCAATGCCACCCTGGAGAGCACTGCTCATGGGGCAGGTCAGGGGAGGTTTTATCCCCTTCACTGCCTTGACATTTGAGGTTGGACCAAAACTGACTGGTTGGGACTGAGGCTCAGCTGTTCTGCTGCCCTGGCAGTGCCCAAGGCCAGGCTGGACGGGGCTGGGAGCACCCTGGGACAGTGCAAGGTGTCCCTGCCCATGGCAGGGGTGGAATGTGCTGCCACTTCCTGACCTGTCCAGGGGCATTGAGGTGGCATTTCCCTCTGGAACAGGGACAGGAGCCCAGGGAACGGCTGGGGCTGGGTCAGGGCTTGGCATGGAGCTCAGGGAAAGGTTCTTCCCCCCGAGGGTGCTGGGCACTGCCCGGGCTCCCCAGGGAATGGTCCCGGCCCCGAGGCTGCCAGAGCTCCAGGAGCGTTTGGACAGCGCTGCCAGGGATGCCCAGGGTGGGGCTGTTGGGGTGTCTGGGCAGGGCCAGGGGCTGGGCTGATGATCCCTGTGGGTCCCTTCCCACAGCTCAGGATATTCCAGGATTCCATAAACAGATGCTCTGGACCAGGACAGCGCAGTGACACCATCCCCCAAGGCGGGCACACCACAGCACCCACAACAAACTCACAGATGCCCATAGGATTTCTGGGGCACATTCTGCCCCTTTATCTTCGTGATGATGAATGAACCTAGAACCCAAAGCCAGGACACCCCCGCACCCCCCTGATCCAGGGAAGCACCTGCTGCTGCCGCCCCCTCCCCAAATGTGCACTCAGGGATAATTTTTGACTCCAAAAAGCTGATGCCACCACTTTGGTGATTGTTAATTCCTCTGCTCAGCATCTGCTCGGCATCTCCTGCACTGTATTCCAGTTCAGCAGTTTCTGCACACACACAGATGGGTTTTAGGAAATGTTTGGGGCTGGGGAAAAATGGGAGAGAACCAGGGAAGGAGTGGGGGGAAATGATCCATCCCCCATCGGCTTTCCATGGGGGAAATTAAACCTACACCAAAACCAAACAAAGCCAGAAAGAGGGGAAAGAGCCAAAGAAGTACTTTAGTAACCCCTGGTCCTTTGGAAGATGCTCTGGTATCACTGAAACTGCTCTCAGAGGACAGGGCAGGCTCCAAGGCAGCCCCCGGGCTGCTTTTGGGGGTGCTGGTGTGGCACCCCAGAAACAGAATCCTGGAATGTCCTGAGCTGGAAGGGACCCACAAGGATCGCTGAGCCCAACTCCTGTCCCTGCACAGACACCCCAGCAATCCCACCCTGGGCACAAACAGCAACAATTGTAAGCAATAATAAATGGACAAAGCAGTGCCCAGCACAGGGGTGAGGAAGTTTTGGAAAAACCAACAAAACCCAACCAGCAAATTCAGCCATCCCACACTTCAGACATGAGCCATATTTGCAGATGTAGAGGGAGCTCCCCACTGCATTTTAGGGAGTGAATTTTGATGGTAATCAAAATAAAAGCTTGCCTTTATTTTAAGTGATCACTAAGGAAATTAATCACTTGGGCCAGCCCAAGCCCCATCAAGGCCTTGCTAAACGACTGCACAGGGTGCCCATGGTGGCACTGGGGCACAGCCACCACCCCCTGTGCCCAGAGCATGGCCAAGGACCCGACCCGGGGTGCCAAGGCTCCCACCAGCAGTGAATTGTTGGGCTGTGCTCCTCCTGGGGAGGGGTCAGACTGGACAGGATTTACTAAACTAAAAAAATGGGGAGGGAGGGAGGGAGGAAAGGATGGATGGATGGATGGATGGATGGATGGATGGATGGATGGAGGGATGGATGGAGGGGAGCAGCCCTGGGGAGAAGGACCTGGGGGTGTTGGTGGGCGAGAGGCTCAGCCTGCCCTGGCCATGGCCACTGAGCCCAGAAACCCCCCCTGTGCTGGGCTGAGCCCCCAGCGTGGGCAGCAGGGGAGGGGGGGATTCTGCCCCTCTGCCCCGCTCAGGTGAGACCCCACCTGCAGAGCTGCCCCAGCCCTGGGGAACAACAGCAGGAGGACGTGGAGCTGCTGGAGCCAGTCCAGAGGAGGCCCCGGAGCTGCTCCCAGGGCTGGAGCCCCTCTGCTCTGGAGCCAGGCTGGGAGAGCTGGGGGTGCTCACCTGGAGAAGAGAAGGCTCCAGGGACACCTCAGAGCCCTTTGCAGGGCCTGAAGGGGCTCCAGGAGAGCTGGAGAGGGACTGGGGACAAGGGCTGGAGGGACAGGACACAGGGAATGGCTTCCACTGCCAGAGGGCAGGGCTGGATGGGCTATTGGGAAGGAATTGTTGGCTGGGAGGGTGGGGAGGCCCTGGCACAGGGTGCCCAGAGCAGCTGTGGCTGCCCCTGGATCCCTGGCAGTGTCCAAGGCCAGGCTGGCCGGGGCTGGGAGCAGCCTGGGACAGTGGAAGGTGTCCCTGCCATGGCAGGGGTGGCACTGGATGGGCTTTAAGGTCCCTTCCAGCCCAAGCCATTGTGGGATTCTGTGATGGAAACCCAGTGAGAGCAGTGAAGGCAGGGAGGCCTCTGGGCCTCCCAAACGCAGGGAAGATCCTGCTCCCTGCTGCAGGAATGCCCCGAGAGCAGCAGCCAGCCCCTCTCCCAGCCCCTGGGAGAGCCAGCAAGATGCCACACGGAGAAGGAAAACAAACCTGTGACGACAACCAGAGGGAAGAAAATAAACTTTAAAGCTCAAAACACTTCCCCCAGCTGTAAAAACAAAGGCCAGCAGTGACCAAACACGAGCACAAAGGAGCGGCAGGAGAAGGGGATGGAGGATAACACAGGCAGGGCTTTCTAAAGGTCATCAGCCTGCGGGAGGAACCCACCGTGTCCCTTGTCCCCAGCCTCTCCAGGACAAACCTACCCATGTCCCTCATCCCCAGGCTCCGTCTGAGCCTGGCAGCCCTGCAAGAAGCAGGATGTCAAGGAGGGTCCAAGGGACAAAAGTGCAGGGAAACGGACCAAGAATAACACTGGGCTGAGTCAGACCCACAACAGGTGTCAGAGCAGTTGCTTTTCTCTGCCGGCCCTCAGATCAGCCGTGTTTTGGAGGGGCAGCTCTGCTCCCTCCGTGCAGATGGAAACAGAGACCCAGTGTGAGGTGACAGTGGGAACCCCACAGCCAGGCCGGACAGCCCTGCAGTGCCACTGCTCTGCGACAGGGTGGGTGACCTGGGGCCACCCAGGTCTGTGACAGGGGCCAGAGAGGCTGGGAGAGCACAAGGGGCTGTCCCAAACCTCAGGAAGAAGCTTGGGATAAACCCAAACCTGCAGAAGAACAAGAAGGTGGCCCAGACTGACCCTGTGGTACTGCCTTTCCAGGAGGGTGTCACACAGCGCAACATCTGTCAGAATCATGGAGAGGTTTGGGTCGGGAGGGACCTCAAAGTTCATCCCATCCCACCCCTGCCATGGCAGGGACACCTCCCACTGTCCCAGGCTGCTCCAAGCCCCGGCCAGCCTGGCCTCGGGCACTGCCAGGGATCCAGGGGCAGCCACAGCTGCTCTGGGCACCCTGTGCCAGGGCCTGCCCACCCTCACAGCCAACAATTCCTTCCCAATATCCCATCCAGCCCTGCCCTCTGGCAGTGGAAGCCATTCCCTGGGTCCTGTCCCTCCAGCCCTTGTCCCCAGTCCCTCTCCAGCTCTCCTGGAGCCCCTTCAGGCCCTGCAAGGGGCTCTGAGGTGTCCCTGGAGCCTTCTCTTCTCCAGGTGAGCACCCCCAGCTCTCCCAGCCTGGCTCCAGAGCAGAGGGGCTCCAGCCCTGGGAGCAGCTCCGGGGCCTCCTCTGGACTGGCTCCAGCAGCTCCACGTCCTCCTGCTGTTGTTCCCCAGGGCTGGGGCAGCTCTGCAGGTGGGGTCTCACCTGAGCGGGGCACAGGGGCAGAATCCCCCCCTCCCCTGCTGCCCACGCTGGGGGCTCAGCCCAGCACAGGGGGGGTTTCTGGGCTCAGTGCCCATGGCCGGGGCAGGCTGAGCCTCTCGCCCACCAACACCCCCAGGTCCTTCTCCCCAGGGCTGCTCTCCATCCATTCTCCCATAAAAGCACAGACAGCCCCGTGGAGAACCTTCCCTGGTTGTGCCTCACGTGCATTCAACAACATCAACACATCTGCTACCACAAAAGAGTTGAAATTCAGGAGTTACGGGGTTGCTCCCAAAGCCAGGGGTTATATTCCACTAAACAGAAAGCTTCAGGGAGAAGACTGAGCGTCAATCCCCATCCTGGTGTTTCCAGGTCATTTATGGCAGCGCAGAGCTGCACGCCCGTGGGAGCTGCAGACGCTGCACACGCACACGTGGATTGCTGTCCAAGAGGACAAAACTCCTTCTGCTCAGCGAACAGCGGAACTCGGCAGCCCGAAGCCAGCGAGGACTGAAACACACCGGGCCCCCTGGGACACTCTCGGTGACCTCTCGTGCTCCTCGGGCCAGGGGGTGTTTTGCACACCCCCACAGATGCACGGAGGAGCTGCAACACCCCCGCTCAGCAGCACCCACCTCTGTTTCCGCTCTGATTTGCATCTTTCCAAGTATTGTTTAATTTGCAATGTAAAATCAAATTACGGCCTCAGAGATGCAACCGGAACACCGGGGAGCAGAAATCTTGTCCCACTTGGTTTCCATTACTCACCAAGGAAGACGAATGGGGACAGAAGCTTGTTTACTTACAAGTGACCAAAAAAAACCCCCCAGAAGTTTGCCAGAGAGGCGTTTGAGATCGAACAGGCAGGCAGTGCCAGCCGTGTGTACGTGAGCCCTCCCAGCCCCGCACCGCTGCAGCCCTGCAGGTAGGGAGGCCAGGGGCTGTTAAAAATTAGACAAATTAAGGATGGCTTCCAAAAAATGTGGAAATTACGCGGGGAAGTGGCCAAAGACACGTACACCCCGCCGGGGTGGCCTTGGCAGTTTGTTTGTGAGCTCCTCTCGCGGGGAGAGGGATGGTGGGGAATGACTTGTGCGCTAATGCACGACTCCCCGCGAGCTTCCTCGGGAAAAGCAGACCCCCGAGGGGTGAGGAAGACACCCAGGGTGGTGATTCCAAGCCCAGGGCTGTGATCCTGTGGGGTGCTGGGCCCGGGGCTGCCCCAAGGGCGCAGGATGCGGCCGCAGGGCCCGGGAGCCAGCGCTGGCCCAGACGATGATTCAGCCCACAGGAAGGATCATCTCAGAAGAATTGTTGGACACAATGAGGAAAACTTTCCCAAACAAAGCGTTCTCACCACCACCTGCCTCCCTCCCTGAGCCCCGGCTCCTGCTCGCGAGTAACCTCCAGGCTCCGGTCACCACAACAAAAGTCGGTGTTTTTGTTTTCCCCTTTCCCAAGGTGAGCATTCCTGGGGCACAGCGGGCTCAGGATTCCATCCTGGCCCCCGAGAGCAACGCAGAAGCTGCCAACAAAGCCCCCGGCCATGTCCAGTTACAGCCAGCAACCTCAGGGCTGCAAACTTCAGGAGCTGGATATACCCAAAATATACAAGCCAGGCTTCCTAAGGTATCCCTGAAGCAAATCCATGGGTCAGAGCACACCCGGTGCAGAGTTTTGGGGATAACTGCATGTACAGCCAATGTTCTCCCTCCCAGACAGCAGCTCGTACAGAATCTGGTCCGTGTGACACCACACACTGAGGTATTTACCTGAAGAACAATTTAAAGACAGATGTGACCTATTTAGAGCTCTGCCAACTATTTCTGTAATTGAATAGACCATCGATTATTTAAATTGCATTAAAAAGGGCTGAATTCAATCCACTTGCTCCTACAAAGCACCATTTCCATGAACCACAACTCTTTTTCCCCCTCTTTAAATATAAACACTTCAAGATGTTCACTCGTCCCTTGCTCTGAAAGGATCCTCATCTTTGTGTAACCATATCCCGTGCCCCAAATTCCCCTCGTAGCCCTAAAGCCAAAAGGACAAGTCACAGGAAGAGTTTACCTGAAGACAAATCCAAACCCATCAGCTTTAAGGCCACCAAGGCTTACGGTGTGTATGGGGCAGGGCCATCAGCCCTCGTGACCTCGGTAGGGGTCACTGATGCATCGCTGTGGGTTTAGGCTGTCAGCCCCGGAGACCTCGTTTGCCACACGCTGGTCAGGGGACACCAAAAAGTTGCTCCAGCCCCTCGTACCCTTGTCCCCTTGTCCCTAAATCCAGCTCCCAGCACACGTCTCCGAGCAGCGCCCAAACGCTGGTGGAGGGATTGAGGCACCGAGCTGGTGGGGAGGATGGGTTTTACAAACCTAAACATGCCCTCGGTTTGGGATGGAGAGAAGGGCCTGGGGCAGCTCCAGGGAGAGGTCAGGACGGAGCCAAGGGCAGCCTGGATCCGAGCTGGGTGCGATGGCTCGTGGCAGCACCGGCTCTGCCTGGGACGTGCCACCCTCGCCAGGGGCCGCTGGGCTCCTCCTGCACTGCGAGGGGCAAGGAGGGCACGGCTGAGGGAGCAAAGGGAGCCCACCCTCACCATCCCTTCAGGCCAGGCACCGACCGTGCCCCGGCTGCAGCCGCTCTGTCCCTGGGCAAACGGTGGCACGGGTGAGGTGCCAGTAGATGGCACTCAATGAGTAGCACGGATCCTCCTCTTTCCCAGGACTCGCCGACACCTTTCTCCTGCCCACACATCTCAAACCATTTCCTGGGCCCAACTTTGGCATCGCTCAACAGCGGCCGGCAGGAGCTGGCACTCCTTGGTCTCATCCCTTGTCCTGGGCAACAAAAAAAGCCCTGAAAAAACCCCGCTGCCCAGTCCCTCGGAAGCCCCACAGAGATCTCAGGAAAAGCAGATTTTACTATTTTTATTGGCATCTTTCGTGCTACTCTGCGCGCACACTGGCCATCGTTTGGGGTGCGGATGGGCGGCCCTGGGAAGGCGGGAGGGGGTTTCCCCTCCCTGCTCCGTAGCCAGCGTGGCAAACCCACGGCAGCATCAGCCTGGCCCCACAGCCCATCCCAGCCCTCGCAGGGCTCACACATCAGGGCTCTCTGCTGCCCAGAAGAAGCTGGAGACAAAAAGAGACCCATGAGATTATCTCCTCTGTGTCTCCTCTACACCAGGGTTCGATTTCTGGTGCTTTTGTCAAGCCAAGCACTAACACTCCTTATCAGGAATCCCAATACAACTGTCTAGGAAAACTGACCATTAACAAGCTCCTCTGATATTTTGCTCAAAGCTTGCTCTCTTTTAACTATGAGAAGCTCAGTGGAATGTTTTCCTGCGTGAAGAAAAGGGCTGTGGCGGTTAAAAACCTGGAGCTGCAGTTTGCTGGGATGGTGAGAGCTGAGCTCGCCACTGAGGATGAGAAACTGCTGTCTCGAAGGAAAGCGGCTGCATTTTCAAATGCAAGCTTGAAATAAAAAAATATAAAAATTGTATGTATAAAAATGAGAAGGGGAAAAAGAAAAAGCCATTCCCAGCCTAGTGCTGCAAGGAAAACGAGGACCAAAGTCATCTCCAAACCCCTGGACTGCCTCCAGCATGTGAGCTCTGCTGGCAGCTCCCACCTCTGCTCCGGGGACACCCAGGGCCACGCTGGCCTCTGACAAAGCTCCCTCCAGATCCTCACTGCCCCAGGTTCATGGGTGGCTCAGGGCATGGCAGCACTGGCTGCTGTGGCAGGAAAGGGCCTTTCTCACCCTGCATTTTTCTTGAGTGAGTTCTGGGCTTGCTGGACTTTCCAGGGGCTGCTGAACATGTAAGACAGCAGGAAACCCAAAGAAAATCGGTTCCCCATTTGGAGCACAACGCGCCCCAGAAGCCCCCAAGATGGGGCAGGCCAGGATGGACGGGAAGAGGAAGATGTCAGCTGGCAGCTGGTTTGCAAAACCACAGCCCCACACCTTCGCCTCTCAGAGCCCCAGCGCTGCTGCCACCACGGCACAGGGAGCGGGGACAGGCTGGGGGGGACAAACTGCCCTGGCTGCTGCACCAGACCCCTCATTTCCCAACAGAACCAAGGGGAAACAAGCTGTTATCAATGCCTCTGGTGCCCAGGATCCACCACACTCTGGGGCTGTACACCCAGCTCCTGCCCACTGCGCTGTGGTCAGGGCGAGGAGCACACACCAACCTCTGCTCACCTCGGGCACGGAGCTTTAACTCTCTCAGAGAGTCCCAGAATGGTTTGGGTTGGAAGGGACCTTACAGCTCATCTCGCTCCACCCCCTGCCTCGGGCAGGGGCACTTTCCACTATGCCAGGGTGCCCACCGGAACCTGCTCCTGGGCTTGCACCGTTCTGCCCACCCTGCAATTCCCCCTGATCTTGCAGCATCCCAAAGCCTCGGCTGCTCCCTGGCATCCCAGAGAGAGCCCAGTCTGCACCCAGGATGCTGCCTCACCTACACAGAAGCCCATGTTTATTTGAAACCCAGAGGTGCAGGTTTCCCAAGGTGTCCTGTAGCCCACCTCAGCTCAAAGCAGGCACCATGTGCAGTGATTCAGACAAAATGGTTCCTCTTAAGTTACAACTCGACACACACAAGTCACTCCTGTCAAAGCCAGACCACCTCCAGAGAGCTGTGCCTTGTTTGATTTGTATCTAAAACCACCTGAAATAAAAACCATCCCACGAGCCCCTTGTAGGGCAAGGGAACCCCACAGCCAGGCCATGTCACCACAGCAATTAACAATACAGCAATTAATTGTGCCAGCGATGGGCTCTCATGGCGTGGGGACCACGGGTGACCCTACACAGGCACCTGAACTTTGGGCTGTGTCCCCAGCCTCCAGAGCCCTCCCCTCCTGCAGCCCTGCCCTTGTCACAGCTGTGACAGGTTCAGGGGACTTGGGCACAGTGGGGAGGCAGCAGACAAAGCTGAGCTGTTCCTGCTCCCAGAGCAGGGTCGGGTGTCCTCAAGCAGCTTTAAGGCTCTCAGCTCCTGCCCAACAACACTGAAAGGTACTGGGAATTCGAGGAAGAAGATGCCTGCACAATTCCAGCCTGAGCCTCCAGCCCACCCAATCCCTCGAGAGCGCAACTCCCGACCGACCCGCTACAAATTACCCCCGCACACTCCATCCTCCCACCCCTTGCCAAAATCCCTGCCAGGTGTGTGGCAGGAGCACGTACCCCTGGGCAGCTCGTTCTGGGCTGCCATGTCCCCGGAGCCGCTGGCAGCGAGGAGCCCGGGGCCCTGTGCCCTGCCCAGCCCAGCCCCGGGAGGGAGGAGCAGCTCCCGGTGCCTCTGGCCTGTCCTGCCCACCACTGCCTGCCTTTGTTTGGGGACTGCAGCGCGTTCGCTGCAGGGACAGGCAGAGGCAGAGAAAGGAAAGTTCCTGAAGTTTATGGGGTGGATCAGGTTTACCAGGGAGTTTGTGAAACTCCTGAAGAGCAAAGAGCAAATGGACAGCGTCTCTTCCAGGTCAGGATTGTTCCCAGGGAGCCCTGGAAAAAATCACCCAAGTGCCTTAATCACACTCTGATCTACAGATGAGGGTGGGGAGGCCCTGGCCCAGGGTGCCCAGAGCAGCTGTGGCTGCCCCTGGATCCCTGGCAGTGCCCAAGGCCAGGCTGGCCGGGGCTGGGAGCAGCCTGGGACAGTGGAAGGTGTCCCTGCCATGGCAGGGGTGGCACTGGATGATCCATAAGGTCCCCTCCAGTCCAGAGCACTCTGTGATTCCATGATGTTACCTTGTTACCTCCTTGCCAGGAGCCCTTCAAAGGCCAGGTCAGCACCGGGGCTGCAGCAGTTTCTGGAGCTGGAGCAGTTTCTGCCCTCTCACAAAAGCCACCTCCACCCAGCCCTGCACGGCTCTGCCGTGCTGATCCAGGGGACTCCTTTGGCACAGCCCTGGGCACTGGTTATTGTCTGGCTTCCCTTTATCTGCAGATCTCAAAGCATTTTGTAAATGTTAAACCTCAAAGCCTCTCCAGGGAACAAAACTCTTTCTGCTATTGTACAGACGGAGAGACTTGCCCAAAAATGAGGGCAGAGCTATGGAGGCAGCAGGGCCCAGAGCTGAGCCAGCTCAGCTTTCTACTGGCACAAAGTGCAGCGACACAGATTATCCCTGGAAGACCTGCGTGGACAAACACAGCTCCTGGGAGAAGCACTCACTCTCCAGGTGGGAAAGCCTGGCATGCTGGAGCACCCAAAAATTTATTTACAACTGGTGCTCCAAACCACAATGTCTCACCCATCTTTCAGTTTTCTTCTTTGGGTTAAAAAAAAAAAAAAAAAACAACCAGTTCCACAGTTTCAACTTTTTAGAAAATTATTTAAAGAAAACAGAACAAAAAACCACAATGATTTTAAAAATACAAAGCAAGCTGGGGGAGAAGGGCTCTTCTCTATTTCTGAGCTGACCCAGGAGGGCTGGGCAGGGCGGGGAGCTGGGGGAGATGCTCCTGCCTGGCTCTCAGGTCCTGCTGGCTGTGGGCACCGTGGGGAGCTCCCCATCTTTTCACTCAGCTTTACTTCCCATGCACTTCAATTTAAAGGAACCTGAGGGCCAGCAGGAATCGGGAATTCAGAGCTACCCAGCATGGCTTTGCCCAGTGCTCCAGGGAACTGCTGCAGTGAGCCAGACGGGATGGAATTGTACCAGCACCTCACTCAGGACAGCGCTCAGCGCCTGCAGGCTCCAGCTAAGGGAGAAACCCCAAATAACTGAGTGTCTGGGATGGGCAGGAGCCAGCACAAGGGTGCCCTGGCAGCTGGAAAACCTCACAGGAATGAGGACAAGCAGCAGCAGGAGCAGCCCAGCACAGGCATCCCCTGGGATGCACAAACGTGCTCCGCTCAGGCTGTGGAGGTGTTGGGAGCAGCTCTCACAAGAAGCAAGTGAAGTGCCTGGCCTAAGGAACCCCCAGCTTTGATTAAAACAAGCAACCAAAGAGAACCCCAGAAGTTTGCTGTGAACTGTGATGACTCCAGACATCACTTCCCTGAGGTGCCTCAGTTCCCAGACCCTTCTCAGAGCATCATCTCTCCCCCGAGCCCAGGACCTCAGGTCACAGACACTGCTCCAGGTTCTGACCCACGCCTGGTGCTCTGCACCACAGGAGACCTGGAGGAGCAAAACTGGCTATGAAGAAGGCCTGGAGGGACAGGACATAGGGAATGGCTTCCCACTGCCAGAGGGCAGGGCTGGATGGGATATTGGGAAGGAATTGTTCCCTGGGAGGGTGGGCAGGCCCTGGCACAGGGTGCCCAGAGCAGCTGTGGCTGCCCCTGGATCCCTGGCAGTGCCCAAGGCCAGGCTGGCCGGGGCTGGGAGCAGCCTGGGACAGTGGAAGGTGTCCCTGCCCATGGCAGGGGGTGGAACAGGATGAGCTTTGAGGTCCCTTTCAGCCCAAACCAGTCTGGCATTCTGTGAAGAGCATGTAAAAACCCCACAGGACAGAATTCAGGACTCATTTTCCACTCCAAGCCGCTCACATCCAAGTGGTGTTTCCAGCATGACAGAACTCCACTTGGACCAACCTCGCGCTTCCCTGCGGAGCCAGGCAGTTCCTGGAAAGCCGGCGCAGGGACAGCAGCACCTCAGTGCCACAAGCCCTGGAAAGGGGGAACACCACAACTGCCAGCCCCTTCCGTGGCTCCCCTGCAGCTCAGGAAGGAGCCAGGGCTTGAGGGGACACGAGGCAGCTCTTGGTGACCGATGCGGAGAGGCCGGGCAGAGGCCTCCAGGCAGCTCGGCCAGAAACAGAAGCTTAACATTCAACGAGCCGCAGGTTTTGAGTTCTGAACTAATGGAAACCGAGAGCACCTGAGCAGGGTCTCTGCTGCCCACAAGGCAGCCCAGGCTCCTTCCCCTTCAGCTGTTTCGCCCCCGCTCGCCTCTGCAGCCACCCCAACCTCAGGCCGCTCGTTACATCACGGCCAGGCTGCAGATCACGAAGGAAGCACAGCTGGGACAGGCACCCCTGAGGCTCCACACTCGGCCAAAAGGGAACTGGACTCAGCCAAACCCAACTCAGGAGTCTCAGGCGTGAAGGTCAAGGAAGAAGGCGCAAAGTGGAGCTGTTTGGGTGAGGAGGAGCTGCGGGCGGCAGCCTCGGGGCGCTGGGGGATGCTCCCCAGGGAAGCTCAACCTGCAGGTTCCCCCCAGGGGTTCAGATCGGCTCAGTTGGCCAAACCCACCCTGCCCCTTCTCTCCATCCTGCACCTTCACTCCCCACTGATTTCTTAATTAATTAATTAAAGTAGTGACGGCTGCTGGGCTTCATGATACCAACAGTGAATCAACAGCAGGTGGGTGGGCAAAGAGAAGGGGGGCAAGAACCAGGAGAGCTCCAGGGTTTGGGGCCAGCACTGCCCAGATGGGACCACTGCCATCCGGAGAGCAGCCACACACCCAGGACAGGAGCTCAGGACCCACTCCTCCCACGCCCACCAGTGCCATGGCCCAGGGCTGGCTGTGCCGGGATCGAAATGGCTTTTGCTCCGCGCATCCCTGGGCTCAGGGACACTTTTGGATTGTCCCAAGCGACCCTTCAGACAGGCAGAGACAACAAGGCCGACCCAGAACTCGATGGTGCGATCCCAAACCAGACCAACTCCGCTCCTGGGATGCACCTCCCATCCCAAAGCATCCACAGGGTGCAGAGGTGAGAGTCCTCCCATTAACGGCACTGCCAGAGCCTCCTGCCTCGGACCCCAGCACCTGCGAGGCCAGAGAGCCCCTCGTGCCAGGGAGAGGTGCCCCAGCCCTCCTGGGGCACAGCCCCCGGCCCTTCCTGGGAGAGATTTTAGAGTTAAAGCAACACCGGTAGTGGGATTGTCAGCAGCACAAATGCACAATCAGGAGGGGAAGATGTGGGGGGAAAGCATCCAACTGGCGAATATAATACTTGGAAGGAAAAGCAGATTTTAAAAAAAATAAAAAAATGAGGGGGTGGCAAAAAAAAAAATCTCAGGAAGTCATCTAGTCATTCCTGCTCTTTGCAGAAACAATAGACTCGGGATGCTGGCTAAGTTATAAATAATCCCACTGGCTACACAGCACAAATCCAAGACAGGAGCAGGGTAACTATCAGCTCCATGGAAAGTGAGTCACTACCTTCTTACAGCATTCCCAAAAAGGGAAAACACCACGGCCCCGTTCCTGCTCTGCTCCACTGGCCAGGACCCCATCCTGGAGGGGCAGGAGCAGCTCGGTGACACAGCGTGGCTCTGGGACATGGACACAGCGAGCTCCAGCAGCGGTGAGGCTGATCCCAGAGCAAAGCAGGACACGCAGCCTGACACTCACAGAGGCACAGAATCCCGGAATATCCTGACCTGGAAGGGACCCACAGGGATCATCCAGTCCAGCCCCTGGCCCTGCCCAGACACCCCAACAACCCCACCCTGGGCATCCCTGGCAGCGCTGTCCAAACGCTCCTGGAGCTCTGGCAGCCTCGGGGCCGGGACCATTCCCTGGGGAGCCCGGGCAGTGCCCAGCACCCTCGGGGGAAGAACCTTTCCCTGAGCTCCATGCCAAGCCCTGACACAGCCCCAGCCGTTCCCTGGGCTCCTGTCCCTGTCCCAGAGCAGAGCTCAGCCCCTGCCCCTCCGCCTCCCCTCGGGAGGAGCTGCAGCCCCCGAGGAGCCTCCCCTCAGTCTCCTCTGCTCCGGCTGAACGAGCCAAGTGCCCTCAGCCGCTCCTCAGCCCCTTCCCCAGCTCCGTGTCCCTCCTTTGGACACTCTCCAACAGATTTGGATCTCTCTGATACTGCAGACACTGCGAGACCAGTGGCAAGAGAGCTCAAATTGGGGAAAATAATGGGAAGCCACCAACTCCACAACATCCTTCTCTTTTTAGAGAGGAAGTTGCCATTGTGAGATGCTTTGGCTGAGCTGTTTTCCAGATCCCTCCTGTGAACCTGAGAGCGAGCACAGAGATGAGCAAAGCCAACGTGCCTCAAGATGCTGGCACACCAGCTGGCAGGGTGGGTGTGCCAGTGCCTCTGCCCCAAACACAGCCCTGTGGGAGGGACACGGGCCCTCTGGCCTGGCAGCTCGCAGGGCAAAGGGAAGATGCATCTTTTTGGGCACCCAGAACATCTTTGTGGCTTCTCTGTGTTTGTGGCTGACCAGGACACAGAGCACAAAGTGCAGCACCCAGGGCCGGGGTGTCCCAGCACGGCCACAGCCCCGAAAGATCAGAACACGGAAGCATGGAGTGGTTTGGGTGGGAAGGGACCTCAAAGCCCACCTCATCTCACCCCCTGCCATGGGCAGGGACCCCTTCCACTGTTCCAGGTTGTTCCAAGCCCCGTTCAGCCTGGCCTAGGACACTGCCAGGGATGGAGAGTCCCCAGCCTCTCTGAGTAACTGATAAAGGGAAAGAGCTTCCCAACTGGAGACTTGGAAGTGACATAAGTTCTCCTTTTTTTTAAAAAAAAAAAAAAAAGCTTCCTGACTTGTTATTCCATTACCCAAATCTGGAAATGTAATCATATTAGTTCAGCTGCATTAACACAACAAAAAACCCCAACAAAAACTGTCTTAAAGATTGAATTGATCTCCAAGGAGTGAAGAGAAAGGAGAACAAAAGTCAGAAACCCGGAGCAAGCAGCTCTCCCTGTGAGCACCATGGCCAATCCAGCACCCAAGCCACTCTCCAATGACAGATTCACAGAGGATGTGAAATAATCAGGATGTGAAGTGATTTTTAAGAGCTTTTTTTGCCAGGTAGGTGAGGTAAAAGGTCACTAAGAGCCATGTGAGCACACCCAGCTCAGCAACGTAATGCTGAGTGTGTCACAGAGCTTAACTCAGCTTAAGCAGACCTCAGACAAGGGGAAAAGCCCAGCCTCGAGCCAAGTGGGAAGTCCAGGCAGCTCTAAGGGACTGTGGGGATGTGCGGCGTGGGCTCAGCAATGCGATGGCTCCCAAAACCGTCAGCAGCCCAGGCAGCAGCAAAGCCTCTGCTCCTGTTCCCTGGGGAGCACTGCCCAAACCATGGCCCTGTGTGGGAAGGGGCCTGGAGCAGCCACTGCTCCAGCTGAAGTGAAAAACCAAAAAGCCTCAGCCCCCAGCCTGGGAGCTGCAGCCAGGGCCCTTTCAGGGGCCACTGGGAGCAACGTGAGGGGCTCCTGCCCAAAGCCACCTGATGGGCTGGGAAATGCAGTCAATCCCAGAATGGTTTGGGCTGAAAGGGACCTCAAAGTCCATCCCATCCCACCTTCCACTGTCCCAGGCTGCTCCCAGCCCCGGCCAGCCTGGCCTTGGGCACTGCCAGGGATCCAGGGGCAGCCACAGCTGCTCTGGGCACCCTGTGCCAGGGCCTCCCCACCCTCACAGCCAACAATTCCTTCCCAATATCCCATCCAGCCCTGCCCTCTGGCAGTGGAAGCCNAGAATCCCCCCCTCCCCTGCTGCCCACGCTGGGGGCTCAGCCCAGGGCACAGCTGGGAGTGGAGCTGCCACCAAAACCAAGTTGTTGAGAGTAAATCTAATCCCTCTCCCTCATGGGGCTGGAGCTCCTGCACCTCGCAGGCCTTGCAATGACCACCCAGCCACACAAACCCAGTTTGGGAGGAAAGGTGTGAACACTCTGAACCACGGGACAAGAAATGAAGGAACCCTGCTTTAAAATTTTTTCTTCAAAAAGGGAAAAAAAAAAAAAAAACAACCAACCAACCATATGTGATGGGGAGGAACATCCACCTTCCCCCAGCTTCTCGGGCCATTCATCATTTGGATAAAATCCAGTTTCACATTGAAATTCAGCTGGACTTTCAAATGCAAATCCGAGGAGAAGAGCAACATATGGTAGAGGTTAGTGCGTATTTTTCCTAATTAGATGGCAAACTGCTGCTTTGTATAACAATGTTAACGGGGCAGGAGGAGCCTTTGCAAGGGAGACCACATCACTTCAGAATAAAATGTCCCAGAAAGCAGCAGGGGCCCAGGCCACCCCCGCTCTCTCAGGAAAGGTCACGCACTCACCGCCACCAGGACGGGTTTTGTCACTCCTCAAAAGGGAGATTTGTCCCCCCAGCTTGGGCAGGACGAGGCAGAAAGGTAAGAGAGGGGATCGGCAACACCAGTGACCCCAAGACTTGTCCTGAAGGACTTTGGCTTCTTCCAGGTCAGGCTGTCCCCCGGGGCACCCCTGGATGCCACACACACACCCTTTGGAGGGCTTTTGGAGGGGGAAAACCTTACTGATTCCTCACCCCAGGGGCCAGGGATGAGGAAGGATGGGCAGAAGATGCTTCAGAACTCCTGAGAAGGGGAGGAACAGCTCAAGCAGTGCCCAGCAGCCACCCCCAAACCTGCCGCCACCAGTCCCCGGCAGAGGCAGTGCCACCGCCAGAGGTGACCCCAGAGCTTGCTGGCCACACCCAGTGCCCTCAGACAGGGCACAGGGAGCATCACCCACCTTCCTGGCAGGTTATCCCCAGCTAGCACAAGCCAAGGTTTGTAGATGACAGTCCCTTGCCCTGCTTGCTCTGAAAAAAGCCACGTGCCCACGTCCCTTTGTGCTGGAGGCTGCCCTCCCTCCCAGCCCTGGCCTCAGAGGCTCTGATACGAAGCTCATTTATTTATTTTCAGTCCCTGTCTAACCAGGCAAACTCCCCTGCTAGAAAAAGCTTATGCCACATTAACTTCACCTCCTTCTTACTCCTGACGCAATCCCCAGCTAAATTTAGAGGAAGACGTTGCCTGAGGTCACTTTGGAGGTGGGGATGTGCTTCCCAGGGTTCACAGGCAGATGGACAGTGTTTTTTAGATTCTTCTCCCTGCTGGCTTTGGAGCTGGGCTACCTGGTGAGTTAATTGAAAAATTCAGGATTAAAAAATGAGGGCAGATGTCCTGGACTGCCTCTTTCCCTTCTTTACTGAGGGAGTGAGGCACTGGAGGCAACTTCCCTCCAGAAACATTAATCAGGGCAGGGAGAAGAGCATCCAAACAGCCACTGCAGAAACTCTCAAAAAGCTGAACCCAAAATCTCCCCTCACAGCTCAGATTTTCCCTTTCTGATGTTTGTTCAGACGGACTCGCACCCTGCAAGGCAGGGACAGACAGACCAGGATCTCTGCGACCAACTGGCAAAACTCCCATCCTCCACCCTCCCCCAAACCCGAGGCAAATCCCTCTTTGGGTGGCACAGACACCACGGCCCCAGTGAGGACACGCCTGGGGACGCTGCCCCCAGTCTGAATCCTGCCCAGGAGCTGGATCCTCTGGCAGGAAAACCCCAAATAGTGACAAACCCGTGGGCACAGTGACATCTTTGGGCACTGCTTTGCTGTGATGGGGGGGTTGGCCCGGTCCCCACTCCCTGGGGAGCACTGGGGGGGTTCTGTCCCCTGCCTGTCCCCCCACATGGGCTCTCTGTTGTCACCCAGCCGCGTTTGGGGGCCACGAGAGCTCCGTGCCTGCCTTGCCTCAGGTGATCCCCGATCCTCAGCCGTGCTCCCGGGCCCCTGTACAATTACACATTCAGCACCACAATGTATTTCAGACTGTATTTCATGCCTCATTTGGCAACAAAATTAATTAAACTCTAAGTCACCACTGAAGGAGTGCAGCACCTCTTCCCTCCGTGGGTGTATAACTCAATTTGTTTAAGCTAATGTGCTAATCAAGGCTTGCCAAGTATTTGGGGACCTCCTGGCAGAGGGGGCTCTGAGGTGTGCACGGGGTGGGCTCTGCTTGGAGGGGACCAGGCACCGGCTGTCACAGCACAGGGCAGCCTCTGGAAAAGCTCTGAATTGCTAAAATGCAATCCCTCCTCCATCAGCACCAACACATCATCCCAGGGCTCTGTGGGTCTGGGAGCTGCCCACTGGCTGGAAATCATGGAATCCTGGAACATCAGGAGTTGGAAAGGACCCACAGGGATCATCCAGCCCAGCCCTGGCCCTGCCCAGACACCCCAACAACCCCACCCTGGGCATCCCTGGCAGCGCTGTCCAAACGCTCCTGGAGCTCTGGCAGCCTCGGGGCCGGGACCATTCCCTGGGGAGCCCGGGCAGTGCCCAGCACCCTCGGGGGGAGGAACCTTTCCCTGAGCTCCATGCCAAGCCCTGACACAGCCCCAGCCGTTCCCTGGGCTCCTGTCCCTGGCCCAGAGCAGAGCTCAGCCCCTGCCCCTCCGCCTCCCCTCGGGAGGAGTGGCACCGAGAAGATCACTGCCCATCCTGGCTTCCCAAGCTGATCAGGTTGAGGCCCCTGCACGTATCCAGCTGGGCTGGTGGCTTGGGGATGTGCCAGGGAAACCCCGGCACATGGTCCTGACACTGCCCAGGTCCCTTGTCCTGGCCACACAGGGCCTGGTGGGTGACTCAGTGCCCCTGCTCCCAGCTGGAGGTGCTGGGAGAGGGCAGGAATAATTCAGCCCACACATGGGAATCCAACAGGCAAATAGAACCATGGAATTATCAGAGTTGGGAGGGACCTTAAAGCCCATCCAGTGCCACCCCTGCCATGGCAGGGACACCTTCCACTGTCCCAGGCTGCTCCCAGCCCTGGCCAGCCTGGCCTTGGGCACTGCCAGGGATCCAGGGGCAGCCACAGCTGCTCTGGGCACCCTGGGCCAGGGCCTCCCCACCCTCACAGCCAACAATTCCTGCCCAATATCCCATCCAGCCCTGCCCTCTGGCAGTGCAAGCCATTCCCTGTGTCCTGCCCCTCCAGCCCTTGTCCCCAGTCCCTCTCCAGCTCTCCTGGAGCCCCTTCAGGCCCTGCAAGGGGCTCTGAGGTGTCCCTGGAGCCTTCTCTTCTCCAGGTGAGCACCCGCAGCTCTCCCAGCCTGGCTCCAGAGCAGAGGGGCTCCAGCCCTGGCAGCAGCTCCGGGGCCTCCTCTGGACTGGCTCCTGATGTGGATAAATTTTCTGACACCTCTGAGATGGCTCTGTTGGCCCTACATCCACCACTGGCTCCCCCTTGGCTCCCTCCCCTGCCATGATGGAAACAGCACTGGGGGAATCCCTCCAGCCTGTCCCTGCAGCAGGGGGCACAGGCTGGGCAGAGGTGAAGAGGATCCTCACCAGGCCACTGGGACAACAGAAACAACAGTCAGGAACCGGGTAGTTCTAGTGTCCTTCAGCTGTGTGGGCATTGGGAACGTAGTGCCAGGTGAGAGATGAGGCCCTCCAGAGTAACAAAACAGCACTTTGCATTAAATCCACCCCCTTCAGACACCCATTTGTTGTCTCACATTAAAAACAATACTGCTAATTGCAGTCAGAGTGTCACTGCACACAACCATTGAGAGCGGAGGTGCACCAGGCCTGGTGCTGGTCACACGTGGGACACGTGCTGGAGCAGGGCACCCCACGGGGCATGAGGAATTGCAAATTAGCAGCAGCGAGGTCCAGCAGCAGCACTTGCCAGACCTGCTGGGCCCCTTCCAAAGCCATCTCTCCCCTTTGGAAAGGGCACAACAGGCGTGGAGGCCTCGAGCTGGGAGGCTGAGCCAACATGTGCTGCTCGGGCAGCCCTGGGTTGGGGCAGGACTGGGGGTGAACTCAGGCACAGCTGATGCATCCAGCACCAAACCCCAGAGCCCTGCCTCACACAGACCATCCGAGAGCTTGGAATGGAGAGGAGAGCCCTGAGGAACAGGGCAGTGACAGAGGGAATTCACAGAATCCCAGAATGGTTTGGATTAGAAAAAACCTTAAAGCCCATCCAGTGCCACCCCTGCCATGGCAGGGACACCTTCCACTGTCCCAGGCTGCTCCAAGCCCTGGCCAGCCTGGCCTTGGGCACTGCCAGGGATCCAGGGGCAGCCACAGCTGCTCTGGGCACCCTGTGCCAGGGCCTGCCCACCCTCACAGGGAAAAATTCCTGCCCAATATCTGAACTTACTCTTTGCTTACTGATTGTTACCCCCCAGCTCCTCTCGTTACAGACAAGGCAGCGCAGGAGCTTGTCCCTGTTCTTGTGACACAGAAGGTGCACACCAAGCCCAGCTTCCCCTCGGCCCCTCAGATTTTTACATCAGACCCACAGATCCCATCAGAGCCCCTCGAGCAGGCACAGCCTCACTGGTACGGAATTGCCTCACCCAGGGAAGGAAAGAGCCCTGCCGGGAAGAGAGCCCTGCACTGCTTCAGCAATTCTGGCAAAGTTAAAACTGTGCTTAAACAAGGTCTGTGGCAAACTGGCAGTTTCTAAACAAAAGCTGTCACTTATCTCAGTACAGCTTTGGCTCTGGCACCCCCAGCATTCTCTGTTCTCCTTCCCAGTTCAAAATCTCAAACCCAGTCAGGAGGATTCTTCTCCAGGGTGGGAGAGGAACAAAAAAACCCCAAAAGAACCCCCAAAAACCTTCCCTTGAAAACACGCACCCTTCACCCCCTGAACACACACTGACACAGGGACTGGGTTACATTTGCCTCTCCCCTGCTGCTAGAGGAGCCCTGAGCTGCTGCCAGAGCATCCCCACAGCACTGTCACCACGTCCCTGCTCTTCCCAGACTCGCTCCTCGTGCGTCCATTAGAAACCAGCTGTGCCCCTGGCAGGACAGGACACCCTCACTCCCAGCACTGAAATAAAATTCAAGGGGAAAAAATTAATTGCAAGAAAGAGAGAGCCTTTCATATTTCAAGGCCAGGTTTGACGGGGCTTGGAGCAGCCTGGGACAGTGGAAGGTGCCCCTGCCCATGGCAGGGGTGGGAATGGGAGGGGCCCAAACCATTCTGGGATTCTGTTTCAACCTCTCTGCAAAGGCACAGGAGAAACATCTGCGCACGTGGGGAAGCCCTGGGAGCCGGACCATGCACCCCAGGACATGAGATCAAGGATGGGGTGTGATCCTGGATTAAGGGACACAGGTGTGAAGACCTTCCCCTGCCATTTGTTCCCCCAAACATGCTATTTCCTGCACTCCCTGCCCCCAGCTTTTGGGCCCTCCAAACCTTTTCTTCCAGAGCCTGCTTTCCACGTCCTGGTAAATGGGATGCAGCCCACGGGAAAAACAGGGAGCAGGATGGGGAGGGGAAGGAGAACAGGAGCTTCCCAAGGGCAAAGACAAAACCACAGCAGAAAGCCCGACTGGCATGGAGGAGATGAACCTCACCGAGAGTGTCCAGGCTTTGCTACCAGCAAGGTGGGGCCTGCAGCACACACACGGGTGTGTCCCTGCCACGCCTGCAGCATCCTCCTGCATCCCGAGTGGGCTCTGCCAGCAGCAGCGAGGGAGAGGCTCCAGAGCTGTGGAGGGCAGGGGGTGCAGGGACTGAACTTGGACACAATGAGACCGCACGGCTTTGCAAGCTGGACCTGGCCATGGCAAGGCTCTTCCATGGAATCCGAGAATGGTTTTTGGGTTGGAAGAGACCTTAAAGCTCATCTCCTTCCAAATACCTGCTGTGGGCAGGGACACCTTCCACTGTCCCAGGCTGCTTCCAGCTCTGGCCAGCCTGGCCTTGGGCACTGCCAGGGATCCAGGGCCAGCCACAGCTGCTCTGGGCACCCTGTGCCAGGGCCTCCCCACCCTCACAGCCAACAATTCCTTCCCAATATCCCATCCAGCCCTGCCCTCTGGCAGTGCAAGCCATTCCCTGGGTCCTGTCCCTCCATGCCTTGTCCCCAGTCCCTCTGCAGCTCTCCTGGAGCCCCTTTAGGCCCTGCAAGGGGCTCTGAGGTGTCCCTGGAGCCTTCTCTTCTCCAGGTGAGCACCCCCAGCTCTCCTTTGACTTCCTTTGATAATGGCTGAACAGCAACATTGACTTTGAAACAAACGGTCACACCAATGGGCTGGCAAGCGAATTCTTCTGCTTTGCCTCTTTCTGTTGTGGTGGCTCCGTGCTTGGCGTGTTTGGTGACAGTTTGCACGGGCACGCCGCAACAACACGCAGCCCCGATCCCAAACTCTAAATATCAAGGCCCATATTGCACACCTCATGTCTGCCTTTCATCATCCATCAAAATAGCAAGCGGAGCCCAGCACTCCCACTTCAGCATAAGCAAAACATGTGGGAACTCGAGGCAGTTAGTAAGAAAACGTGATACAGCCTTGCTAATAAAAGCTCCTGCTTTCCTCACTATGGAAAACAGTTGCAAATGGGTTTCTGCAGCCTGGGACTCGACTGCTGACAGCATGGTGACACTAACGCTGTGCTTGGCTCTTCCCAGCCCTGCTGCCGTGGTGTCCCTGCAAACCACCCAGCTCCAGGGGCAGAGGGGAGCCCAGCACCATCGTGCTGCACCAGACCCTGCCCATCCCACTCGGAGCTTCCCAACCCAGGGCTGCCTGCACACTCTAAATAATTAAACCTTCAAACAGCTCCCCCATAGCACCAATTAAAGAGACAACCCCAGCTTTCAGAGAATTTATGACTCTCAGTGCTGTTGCCACAGGTATCCAAGTTTGTGCGTTGTTTAAAGCGGGTTTCAAAGGGGATCCGGGCTCGCCTCCCTCCGGGGAGAATCCATTTGCTTTGTTCACCAGACTATAAGTTAAAATTTGTTACATGCACCAGCTTGTAACCCTTTGAAAAACTCCCTGCTTCACCAGCTTCAAATGGGCTTGATGAACTTCCCCTGATCAAAGCAATTCCCTCACAGGCAGCCTCAGCTCACCAGCAAGGAAGCCCACAACGAATTTTGGGGGTGGGAATCACAGCACGGGCCAGGAGGGGACTCGCCCTTCCCAACCCACCCGAGAGCCCAAGCAAAGAGCCCAACCCACTCTGGCACAAAGTGTGAGGGAAAAGGCACTTAGTGCTGAATTCGCTTATTTAAAAAGAGGGAAAAAGAAAAAAACATTAGCAGAGGTTTTTCTTGTTGAGAGCAGAATAATTTGTCAGCAGGAGACCCCTGGGCTCCCGTCCCAGTCCTGGCACCCCACACCATTTGGGATGGGAAGGGAGATGGTTGCACAGCCTCCACGTTACCCACAGGTGGAAGTGCAGCTCGTGTGCTGCTCCAGGAGATGTTTTACCTCGCACAGCCACGTGCCTTGGGTTTATTTCCCTGCTCTGCAGAGCCCAAACCCCTTCGCTGGAGCAAAGGTGCGGCCGGCACGCACCAACCCTGCCAAAAACTCAGCAGCCACGAGGCCACAGCACAACTCTGCTGCCTCCTGCCACTCCCACTGCCTCGATGGCAATTAAAATGGTCATTTCCATGTGAAATTCAGCCCCAGTGGTTTCCTGCTCGAGGCAGGGCTCGATGAAGCGCTGGGAGGGAGCTTGCTGCAGCTCAGATTAGTCATTTGTGAACTGTGATACGACGGGGGACACGCTTTGAGATGTTTTGCTGCTGCAAATAACAAACACTTTTTGGGGAGGGGACGGTGAAGCCCTTTGAGGAGCAGAACAGGCACGGGCTGAGCATCCTGGCTCAAATAAAACGCTGGCAGCAAACAGCCCATGCTGGAAAACACTGGTTGCAGCTCCCTGCCCCAGGAAGACCAACTTCCCGCGGTGACCTATATGTGCTATAAATGCTGCAGCCACGGGCTGGGTGACGTCAGCTCCATCCTTGTGGCAATTGTTGGGTCTCTCCTTGCCAAGAAAAGGCAAAGCGGAGGTGCTGAATTGTCCATGCGGCGGGGGAGCGAAACCAGTTCCTCCCCGGAGCATTTGAGGACAGAAATGAGGGAAACAGTGGCAGGGCTTAAAATAAAAGCAGGAGGCAAATAGGAAGGCAAAGGGATCTCAAAGCTGGAGGGTTTGCATGAACACTTTGAATTTTTCTGGCCTGGGGGAGAAAAAGGGGTTCCCTTGGTAAAGGGGCCACAGCTTGGCCAGGGCAGTTATTAGAAACATGGAATTGTTAAGGCTGGAAAAGATTTTTGAGATGTTCAGGTCCAACTGTCAGCCCAGCACCATGTTCACCACTAAAGCACGTCCTCAAGTGCCACATCAACACCTGTTCTGAACACCTCCAGGGACGTGATTCCATCACTGCCCTGGGCAGCCTGTGCCAGGGGTTAACAACACTTCTGGTAAAGAAATTTTGAATTTGAAAAGGATTTGAATTTGGGGCAATTTTATCACTGGGATTCCCTGTTTCAAATGCCTCTGCTCCTTTATTTATCAGTTGGACTTTGGAAGCAAGAATGTAATTTTGGCCAGGACTGATCAGTCAGTGCTTCGCTCCCTTCCCTCCTTCCCTGGGTAGGAAAGAGCCTGGAGGTAACAGCTCCTCTGGAGAGGAAAAAGAGTAAAATGCCCCAGCATTTCCCCAAGGAGATGGGAAGAGGGAGATCATGAATTCCCATGTCCAACCCAGTGACAGGTTCCCATCCTGGGTGGGCAGAAGGATAAAACACCAGTATTTCTGGCACACGAGACAACATCAGTTTGTTACCTTGAGGTTACCACAGTAAGCCCAAATAAAGAGATCCTGGCACTGTGGTGCACAGCACCGAGCTAAGACTCAGACAAATCAGAGTTTGCTTCTCCTCTGCAGGCAGAGGGGAAATGCTGCACTGCCTTCACTGCTGGTCCGGGCCCCGGACTGAGAAGTGCTTGGAACACACGTGGCACATTAAAGATGAAGGCCAGGCCTTCCTGCAGGGCAAGGTTTAGGGTGCTCACCTCCAGGTGCAGGTTATGAGGCTGTGAGGTGCTCTGCTCCCCCAGCGAGTCCAGATCCCCAAATCCAAGGACCCTCTGCTCTCCACCCTCTGACCACATCAGGGTTAATGATGATTCCACTTCAAATCAAAGTTTGAGCTGGATGGCTGCCTATGTCTTGGGGAATGAACTACCCTGGGGGTTGAACTACCTTGGAGGATGACCAAGGCCAGGTTGGAGGGGGCTTGGAGCACCCTGGGATAGTGGAAGGTGTCCCTGCCCACGGCAGGGGTTGGAAAAAGATGAGCTTTAAGGTTCCTTCCGACCCAAAGCATTCCATGACGCTACAATTCTAACTACTACCTGATTGCACCCAGCTGTCAATCGGTGAATAAAGCTAAACCAACACCAACAAACGGTGAGAACAACCCCTTGCCATTTTCTAGGACCTTGTTTAGACACCCTGGATCGTTCTGACAGGCCCAGCACAGCCCTGTGCATGGCACAGCTCGCTGATGTCCTACTGCAGTTACCCCACCGGCAAAAAGCCAAACATTCAGGAGCAGGGAGAAGTCCCAAAGCTGACACTCAGAGAAATTTGTCCCCTGATCTCCAAGTGAGGCCAAGGATGGCTGACCAAGGGATAATCTGCTGCTGGAGCAAAGCTCCTGCCCTACACCCAGCCCTGAGCTGCATTCCCAAGCCAGGATGCCCGTGGCAGGACGAGGGAGCCTCTGCAGCGTCCGAGGCTGGGACAGCAGGGATTGTGCAACGTCCCTCGGTGCAGTTGTATAACATCAGTGCTCTGTTTTCATGAACTGCTCCCAGTCAGGCTCAGAGAGCAGCAGCCCAGAGGAAGGGTGGTGTCAACATTACCTTTCACTCACCCAAAAGAAAAGAAGGGGTGGGGGGAGAATCGAAGGTTTGGTGTCGTGTGGGCTGGAGGGGGGTCCGGCTGAGCCACAGGGCCCCGCTCCAGCCCCTGCTCCTGGCCAGCACCACGGACCCGGCAGCCAAGGCAGGCTCTGAGCAGGAAACGGATTAATGGGAGCTCCTGCGCTGCTCTTCTCCCCCCAGCGTGTAGCACGTCTTTTGTGGATTATTTTAACAGCCCAAGGAACACTCGCTGCAGAGATCAGCTTCCATCTGGGTTAACCCGAGCATTTTCTCCCCTCCAATTTCCTCCAGCGCCCACTCAACAGCTTCCCTCCCTGCAAAAGTGTTTGCTCCAAACCGTCTTGGCACGCAGCTGAACAGCTCAGTCTGAGAGCACCACGTTTCCCTGGTCCAGGAGGGCAGGAGCAGGGCAGGGCAGGGCAGACCCCCCATCCCGCTGCTGCAGCTTCCCCAGTGCCCCACTGGGGCACCAAAGCTGCTCTCCAGAAATCCCAGCCCAGTCTCTGGGATGCCTCCCAGTGTCACAGCACAGCCAGGAGTTTCCCTGCACAGCTGGAGCCAGCCCAGGGTAGGGAAGGTTTAGTTCAACCATCCACAAAGTGTTCAGCAAGAAGGGCAAATAGCTGCACTTCCCTCACGCCAGGGGCTGAGTGAGCCCTGCACAGAGCAGCTTCCCTGGGCATTACAGTCCTGCACAGCACTGCTCAGGAATTCTCCACCTGAGCCTCAAATCAACCAGCACATTTTCAGCCTCCAATTGCAGCCACATCTCCAGCCCACTCCTCCCCACTGTCCTGCTCCCAAAGCCCTTGGATGGCGTCATCCCTGGCCCCCTCTCGGCACCCTGGAGGGCTTTGCAGATCCCTCTGGGAATGCTGAGATCCCACCCAACAGCAGGGAGCTGCTGGAGGGGCCGCATGGAGCAGACCCCCCAAACTGCACCAGGAATGAGCCAGCACCATCCCGTCTTCAGAGGGGAACAGCAAAAGTCTTCCAGGGCAGTGCAGACACATCTAAGCAGCTTAGAGAACAGCCCTGTCTGCTCCCAGGCTCCTGGAGCAGTGGGACAACAACCTCCAGCTCAGGCAGCAACTTCTTAATGGGAGACAGACCAGCAAGAGCAGCTTTGCCCACCCAGAGACACGTGGAGCAACACGGAAACCATCCAGAGAAACAGCAGCAGAGCACACCAGAAAAACACATCACCAAAGAACAGAACCCCCTCCCCTATGGCGTCTCTGGAACCAAACACAGATTTATTGCAAGAAACATTATGGTATAAGGGGAAAAGAAAGTAAGATGACAGTACCTGATCCTCCAAACTGAGTGCTCGCAAGGGTCGTGGGTCTGTTTTTTCCATTAGCCACTGGCAAGGGAAACATCTAGAAAAACAAGGAGATGAGAGAGAAGGGAAAAGAGATTTCAGTGTGTTGGTTTTACTGTGCTGCTGCAAAGGGGTCATGCTGGGGGAGGGAAGGGGGAGAGCAGCCCACTACTGATGCAGAAAACTTCCCTGGTGTCCCCGCTCCGTCGCTCAGGAGGGGCGGGAGGGGGGCACAGCCCTGCCCTGACACACACATCCCCACCTGCACAGCCCCTGGTTCCTCAGGGCAGCTGGAAACCAGCCAAGGAGCATCCCTGCCGTGGTCCAAACCAACAGTTTCACCCCAAAATTGCTCACCCCGGCTCCAGGTGAGCCCTGTGGAAAGGCCAGCTCCATTCACAAACAGCCAGCAGGACGGTGACAGCAAAGCTCGTTTTATCCCTCCCTCTCCCAGCTCCCACAGGAGTCCTGCTCCCATCCCACACCGCCAGCCACGTGCAGGGCCTGGGCAGGACGAGGGCTGCCCGTGGGTCCGGCTGGCACGGGCAGGGAGGGCTCAGGGAAGACCCCCAGCCTCATGGAGCAGCTCCCACCCCGCTGCTTTGGGGGCTCCAGCAGCACCAGGACCTGACACAGCCCTGGGGCCTGCGGGAGAAGCTGCTCCAAGGGCAAAGACAGTTACTCATGATTTAAAAAATTAATGTATTTCACAGAATCGGTTGCTCTGGGGACTTGTTTGCTCTGTTGCTGCAGCTTCATTATCACAACTGAGCCTCTCCTGCCAGGAGCTTCCTCAAAAATACTGCACACCTTGTCACCTAACCTGTATAAATATTTTTAATAAAAGTTGGGAGAGTTTCAGAGGCTGCTGTTTAATAATTTACATGCACCTGCGTGCAGCAGAAAACTAATTCTCCTCCACACAAATGGAGCTCCAGCCAATAAAACAACTGGTGGGAAAACGCTTGGTGAATTAACATTTTAATATCCTTTTTCTACTCAAGATACTTTCACCACCAAGTCATTTGAATTTTTATTATTTTTAGCTTTGTAATGTCTGAGTAACTCAAAAGTTTAATGCTTTGAAGATTAAACAATGTAATGGCACAAGAGCCTACAGAAAGGCAGCGTTTCATGCCCTGACACAGCTGATGTCTGGCCGTGGTCAGAAACATTCCTTTGCACGGAACCGTCTGCCCAGCTTTGTTTTCACAAATGCTGGGGAGAAAAAAAAGAACCAACAAAACACAGTTAAATGTGGTAGAGATGCAAAGAGAGCAGTTAAGGAACCGAGTGCCATTCATGAAGAGCACAAATTTGGGATCGTATGTATGCATGTGCGGGGTGTAGATGTTTTACGCACGGATTTAAATGAAGGCGTAAACAGTGTTTAGTGCTCACCCCAGCTGCCTGCACACACCTGCCCTCACCTGCCTGCCCACGGCCCCCCGGCCCCCTCGGATGTGCCCCGAGGCTGCTGCTCGCCCCAGGGGCTCCCGAGGCGTTTGGGGTGGCCCCGCAGCCCCACCATCGGATGAGCTTTGTTTCCTCAGGAAGTTGGGCTAGGAAATAAAAACAAACCCCAAAGACTGCAGCTCACCTTCCTCTGCACCGCTGCAGGGCTTCCCTGTGCCCCCCTCCCCCTTGCAGGGCAGGGGGGGTTCTGCAAACATCCCCAAAAGTGCCGAAAATGGAACTTAGGCGGCTGATCCCACCTCGCCCGTGCTCACTCCCTCTCCTCGAGGTAGGGAAGGCGATCGAGACTGAGCTCCCTTTCTGCCGAGTGGCAAGGGGCAGGTCTGCCTGTGCGAGCAGGGGGAAGGGATGCACCACGAACCGACCAGCGAGAAGCACAGACTCACACGCACACAGACACGAAATTAAAACAACGGCACTGCCGGCTCTTTTCACGAGCGTTGCTGCTCAGCACTTGCTGAGGCTGAAAAACCCAAGGTTTGAGCAGCAATCACGAGTGGAGAAAATGAGCAGCCTTGTTCCATTGTGCACCCAGCACCTTCTGCTTCTGCAGAACAGGAGGAGGGTCCCCCCAGGGCAGCGATGCCCAGAACCCCCAAAACACCCGCAAAACACCCCCACATCCCCCCTCAGCCCCGGGAACCCCTCCCCTCTTCCACCTGCTTGGAGAGAGGTTTTGAGGCTGATGCAACACCTTCCTGCTCTCCCTCCCCAGGGGATTCAGGAGTCACAGACCCCCTCCTGCAGCAGGGCAAGTGGGGATGCTAAAGCACAGAATCCCGGAATATCCTGAGCTGGAAGAGACCCACAGGGATCACCAGTCCAAGCCCTGGCCCTGCCCAGACACCCCAACAACCACCCTGGGCATCCCTGGCAGCGCTGTCCAAACGCTCCTGGAGCTCTGGCAGCCTCGGGGCCGGGACCATTCCCTGGGGAGCCTGGGCAGTGCCCAGCACCCTCGGGGGGAAGAACCTTTCCCTGAGCCCCATCCCAAGCCCTGACACAACCTCATGCTCTCAAAGAAGGGTGATGGAGAGGGGGGAACCCCGGGTTACCCCTCCACACTTATCACTTGCCAACCCCAGGAGGTGCTTTGGGCTTTTTTCTTGCTCCCAGCCTCTTTTTCCACTGAGGTGTGGGCTGAGGCTGCCCCGAGGAGCCCGGCACAAGTCATACATGAAGTGCCTTCGCTGGCGTGTGTCGCTCACAGGCAAAGTTCATCCACCCACTGCAAATTTCCTTTCTGCTTTTAAATGCTGCTTTAAAAATAAACTGGGGGGAGGGAGGAGATGAACCGGAGCTGGCACCTACCGAGGGACCCAGGCATTGAGGAGGGACCCAGGCATGAGCTCTCAAGGGTTGTAATTGGGTCATTTCTTGGCCTTTGTTAGATTTGAATAATGTAGATTTAAACGGTTATGTAAAATCCCCCACCTTAAGTCGCTGTACTTGGTTTTTCAAGTCCTACCTCCAGCCTCGCTGAGAGCTGACAACTTCTGCATTCCCTCCTAGCTCGATTTCCACCCCTCCCAGAGGATTTATTCTCCCTCCGTGTCTCCCAGGGTAAAAGAGGCAAATCCAGAGCACGGGAAGATCCAAATGCCTGCACGCTCCCCTGAGGAGGTTATAGCCAAGAGACCCTACACTTCATACAGCAAACCCCTAAGGAAGAAAGGGAATTTGCCAGAAACAGGGAACATCAAGCGGCGTTTTCATTAACTGTGCACATCTAGAAGTGCATCGCTTTTCAAATGAAATCAGTGCTCACTCTCTCCCCTCTCCCACCTGATGAACTCCAGGCTGAACCGACCTCAGGCCTGAACTCCAAACCTGAAATCTGTTTTGCAGCATGGAAAGTATCCAGCTGTTAATTCGGGGAGAAGAGGGAATTTGACTCAAAATACATTGCCAGCAGGACATTTTATACATGCTCACTTAAGACAGACCTTCGTGACTGCAGCCCCAAACGCCCACTGCGGTGTGAAGTCAAACTTTAAACTCTACAACTGCTTTGCTCTGAGCAAAACTCAGTTTTATCATGGAAACGCAGGCGCTGGGCCTCGGCCGGAGCAGGGCACGGCTTCAGCATCCTCCAGCGGAGCAGCAGGAGCTGCTCCAGCCCTGCCTGCTGCCAGCAGCTCGGCTCCCACCCCCGGATCCGGGCCGCGAGAGCCGCGGCGCAGCGGGAGCAGCGATGAGCGGCAGGTCCCGTGTGACTGCTCAGGCCCCTGCCCACCCTGCGCCGAGCCAGAAACCCCCTCTGCCAGGCAGCTCCCCGCAGCATATGGTTAATACTCTGCTAATAATCATGGCTGTTAACAGCACCTCGCTCCTGCCAGAGCCCCGGCTGGCACTGGCACGCAGCCGCTCCCGGCTCGGCTGGCGCTCGGCGGCACCGACACACCCGGGGCTGCTCCGCTCCCCTGTCCCTTGCCCAGGGCGTCCCTGTCCTTCAGAGCAGCCCAGCCCAGCCAGGACACCTGCGTGGCACCTTCCCACTGCACACCGACGCTGGCACAGGCGAGACACTGCCTGGGATAACCGGTAACCACGAAAAGTCTGAGAATCCCAGAATATCCTGAGCTGGAAGGGACCCACAGGGATCATCGAGTCCGACCCTGTCCCTGCCCAGACACCCCAACAGCCCCACCCTGGGCATCCCTGGCAGCGGTGTCCAAACACTCCTGGAGCTCTGGCAGCCTCAGGGCCGGGACCATTCCCTGGGGAGCCCGGGCAGTGCCTGAGCATCCTCTGGAAGAAGAACCTTTTCCTCATATCCAGGTTCTTGTGGCTGAGCATCTCCCGACAGCACAGGCCAAGGGCAGCTCCCCCCATACACATCCTGAGCTGCAAAGCCTGGCAGCCACCAAAGCCCAGCCTAATCAATAGGCTGAGCTGCCCACTCGGGTCTATAGGCAGCATGCTTTCTCGAAAGCTCCTCTCCAGATCTGCCAGCCCATCTGGGCCTGCTGCCAGGCAGCAGTGGTGAAGGCAAGCTTACAAATTACCTGCACTTTGGGGCAATTAGAAAAGGCAATTTATTTGGGGGTAGAGGTAAGTGTGCTGCCATGCTCACCCCAAAGCATCACTGGGCCTTTCCTTTGACTCCTCCTCACTTACAGATTCCTTCAATTTTCACCCTTTTTGGCAAATTACAGTGGCACAAAGCTTTTGGTGAGTGCTTTGGAGCTCAATATCTACCCAATGGATTTATTTATTAAAGAGGGGATGAGTCTCTTCTTTCAGGACTGCAAGCCCAGTTTGCAGCATCCCACGCAACCCTGTCATTGACTGACCCCCAGGAACCCATGGCAGGCCATGCCACCCCCTTAGGGCCTTAAAATTCCCTCCCTGCACAGCAAAACAGTGCAGGGCTGAACACATTTTCCCTAGAAAAAAGGAATCAAAATACTGATCTGAAGCAAATGCTTCCAGCTGCTCTGAGTATCTCTACTTTTCCCTCCCCTCTACTCTCCTGGAGATTACTGAACCAATGCTCCACTCCTGTTTATTCAAAGAAAAATATAAATACACTTGAAAGAGCGAGCTTTGTGGTCAAAAATCCTGTATCGCAAGGACACAGGGAGAGCAAGCCATGGAGCGCCTCTTCAACAGACCCATCTACTGTCTAGCAAGCTTTTCCATTTCAGCTCCTCATCCTCGAGGAGAGATGTTAATATTCCCTTTATGCAGAGCGAGGAGAAGGGTGTGCGGGGATGAGGGTTTGTGAAGCAGAGCTGGCTGCGGGCCAGGCTGCGCCAGAGCCCATCGGCCAACGGATGCTGGAGGGAACGTCTTCGAGTCATTTGCTGGCAAATGACATTTGCAGGCCCTGATGCTGTGAGCAGCTACCCCCAGCACCTCTACACCAGCCTTGGAGGAGCACAGGATGAGTTCTGGTCCTTCCCAGAACCACACCAGTGGAAAAGCGTTGAATCTGAACCCGAACTGAACCTTTTTGGTGTGGATTCACCTCCGGGGACAGAAACATTTGTGTACAGAGGGACCAGGTCAGGTCTCCTCCAGGGAATACAGCTCTAGGCATGCAAATGAGGATGGCTGGTTAAATTGGAAAAGAAGGTCTTGGGGATTTTTTAAGGCTCTAAATGGGGAATAGGATTTGATTTTTTTTCCCAAGGAGGAGAAAAAGCGAAGCAGGAGCTGCTGCAGCCCCCGTCAGAGAGCAGATTCCGGGTTACTGACCCAAATTGCAGTTGCTGGAAACCCCCAGGGCTCCTGCCAACCTGCAGGACCTCTGAGAGGGACAAATAACCCCAGCAAACCCTGAACAGACTCCTGGTTTGACAGGGATACCATCACTGCAGTCCCTGTACCCACTGTAACACATTCTACTGGAAAAGCCCATCATCAGCAATGTAACAGAACCAGCCTCCCAAGAGAAGGGTGAAACTGGGAGAACTGGGCCTGTCCTGCAGGAGAATTGCTCTTGGGGGGCTGAGAGATGCCCCCCCCCCATGCCCTCCCTCCAGCACAGAGCCCTGCCAGGACAGGTACAACCCCCAGCTGGAGCAAAGGTTTATTTCCCAGGGCTGAAGCTCAGCATGGATGCAGAAAAGCAGAGCAGCCCCAGCACACGCACAGGTGTCCCAGCCAGCCAGGTGACCCTGGCTCTGCCCCGCCACCGCTTTCTGTCCCTTCTGCTCCAAGGGGCAGGAACATCAGCCCAGCAGGGCTGTGGGCTGGGTGACCCAGGCTGGGGCGACTCTCACAGCCATCCCCCCTCCCGGAGCTGTTGTTTCTATCTCTGCAGCACGTTTGCTTATCTCGACAGCAAGACACACGCTCCGAGCGCCGGGAGGGTGCAGCACACAACAGAGGAACCCCACAGACAGTTATTTGCCTTTGAACACCAGCTCTGCCCTCCACGAGTCACCTGCCAAGGAGAGGCAGCACCGCTGGCAGTGCCACGGCGGGATGTGCCAGGGACCGACCCCGCTCAGCTGTGACTAAAGGGACTTCTCCTCCCTCTGAGCTGTGCACACCCTGCGGGGGGAACTCTTAGGTCCTGTTTCTTTGAAAATAAACAGCTCCTAAATGCAGCTCAAGGTTTCCAGGATACAGAAGAGCAGAGCATGGGGAGCACGAGTGTCCAACTCCTGCAAAAATAACGCGCTGGAGAGCTTGGACACGTTTCAAACTGTGACAAAATAACCTGTGGGAGCAAAAGTTTAATAGTCTGGATCTAGGGAGAGGAAAAAAGCTCGATTAATCAGCTACTGAAGTTACATCTCTGCATGGCTGCAGAAACAGTCACCCAGTGAGCACTTAAACAGAGAACACACAACTCCGTTAATTCCCCCAAAATTTCCCATCCAGAAAAGAAACCTCTCTGCCCTCCCTGTGAGGGAACAACACACGTTTGAGGGGAAGAGGGGGAGAGGAGGGGCAGAGGCTTTGCTTTAACTTGAAAATAAACAAGTTGCAGCACATGTGCACGCACACAAACACGGCACATCTGAAACCCATCATGTCCAATTTACGGGCTCACATTTCCTCCCCTGTGCAGCTCCCAGCCCCGGGGCTGCGCAGCCCCTGGCCGCGCTCGCTCACCATACTGAAGTCCAGCAGGTCACTGAGCTCTTTGTCTGTCCCAACTGCAGCCATTCTCTGCTGCTGCTGATTCATATTCCCACAGACTCAACAGTGGCAGTCCTGGAGAAAGCGAGGGGGAGGGGAGAGAGATATTTTAATGACTACAACAAACTACCCACCCCATTGATGAATATTTTAAAAAGACAGAGCGGAGGGGCGAGAAAAGAAAAACCCTGAGCGCGTCTGCAGCGTCCAACTCCGGGGCCAGAGCACAGTCGGAGTCCTCACACAGCACCCAGCGGCAGGAACAAGCGCTCTATTGACCAGACACACTTGTATGTTAGTTTTTTGCTGCCAATTCCACTAGTTCGGGCCAATTCTGTTCCTGGCGTGTGGCGAATGAAGGGGGGAAAAGAAAAAAAATTTTAAAAAAAAGGGAAAAAAAAAAAAGAGTCAACTCATTTATCAAAGGGTTCAGGCAAGTTATCACTCAGGCGCTTGTCTGGCTCAGCTCGCCCCCTCGCCTTCCCCCACGCTTGCTCCCCGCAGGAGGCTCTCTTGTCCTTGCCGAGTTTTGTTTAAAAAAAAAAAAAAAAAAAAGTAAAAAAAAAAAAAAAAGTCTGAAGTTACAGCTCTTTCCTTCGGGTCGCCGAGCACCTGCAGCTGCTTTTTCAGGGGCTGTGTTTGGGGATGCCCAGCCAGGCCGTGCTCAGTGAGAACTGAACCTCTCCACTCCCAAAAGGGACTGGAAACAAAAAAATTTTGTTTTCGGAGTGTTTTTTGCAAAAATAAAGCCCTCCAGGCAACCTTGCAAGATAGGTAAATATTATTCTTCCTAATTTTACAGATTATTTTTTTTCAAAAGGGAGATTGATCTTTTTGGCCAGCTTGCTATGATAGAAAAATATTTCTTTGGAAGGGAGGAAGAGAGGCCTGGGATGAGATAAAAGATTCCTTTTTTTTTTTTCAGCCTTTTTTTTTTTAGGAACTCATTCATGGTTACAAAGGGCAGCTGGCCAATAAATTTAACTCATTAATCATAAGGTTAAAAAAAAAAGAAGTAAAAAAAAAAAAAAGAAAACTCCACACGATCCAAAGTGTTTGTAGGCTCAGCCACTACACTTCAATGAAGTTTCATTAAAAAAAGGCTGAAATCAGCCCAGCGTGTAAAAAGCCTTCACCACTATAAAAAACAGCCAGGGAAATTTCTTTCTTTTTTTTTTTT
>VXAZ01006145.1:0-26001 GCA_013399875.1 Gymnorhina tibicen
CTCCCAGGAAAAGAGACAAACCCCCCCCTTCAGATTTCATGGAATTTTTATTAAAACAACAATTATAAACAATACACGTTACTACAATTACAGAGTCATTTAATTCATGAGTTTTACAGCTCAGCATTAATATGTTAAAACATCTTTAAAAACAGTCTAAAACAAGTACAGGGGGAACTAGAATACTGCTGCCCTCTGGGAAAGAGAAAAGCAAGAGCAGCCCTGCAGAGTGGCAGCCCCTGCCAGGCTCAGAGCACAGAAACTGGGGCCTACCTGTTCAGCTTCTGGCTTTGGCGGTCCTTTTCTTGCTCATATTTTGTCTTCAGTCCCTTGAACGTCTGAACATATTCAATAGATTCAAGTGCATTATAGAAGTTTTCAACTATATGTGCAATAAGGGACTTAATATCTTCCTGCAGAAGAACAAAGCAGGGTTTCAGCCTCAGATGGGCACAGGCAGAAGTTCAGAAAGCTTTTGAGTTTACTTTGAAAAAGAACTGATTCCTTATCCAGAGGCAAAACCCTCTTGTAACGAACAAACGTGAAGCAATCAGATTTATCCTTAATAAAAGAGATGAGATCGAGAAATAATAATTAAGCTTCCCACAGAAACAGACAATGGACTCAGCAGTGTCCCGGTGCTGTTTGTGACTTCATTAACCAGGATGTTGCAATCTTGGGGAGCTGCATTTTGCCTTTGGACCTGAGATGCCACGGACGTGTCAGAGCTGGAGCTGAACTCACCACTGAAGAATTCACACAGCTGAGTTGAGCAGGTTGTACCAAGTGCCATTATCCAACAGAGCACTGCTAACTGATTCGCAGAGGTTTCCCTCTTTGGGGTGGTGTAATGGTTATAAAATTAATCTTTCAGGCCAATTATCCTCATAAAGTGAAGAGCCACCTGTATGACGAATAAATTCAAGAACTGGAGCCAGGGCTCCAATGTGCTTCTCATGGAAAGAACTGAAACACCTGGTGCTACCCAGAGGAAGATGCACCCCCAAACCCAGAGCATTAAAATCTCACTCACGCTCATTTAACACGAATTCCAAGTTCAAGCGTACACTGAACACCTTCCACACAGTGCACACCAAGCCTGGAAGGAGGAAATCGCAACAGCTCCATACTCACACAAGGCCAGAAAGGTGTGTTTGGAATTCATCAAGACCAGGACTCTTCTTAGCCTCTTCTCAGCCCCAGGACTCTTCTCTTTAAATAAAAATTACAGTAGCACTTTTCCACAAGCACATTCCCAGCTGGCATCACAGGTTGATCCCCAGGACCAGCACTGCCAAGTCACTGCCAAACACCACAGGCCTGAAAGGGGGAAAAGAAAGAAAAATCATCCTTAACCTATTTTACATGTGTCTTCTGAGGCACTGGCCAGAGGTGGTGCAATGAGAACAGGAACACAAGAAATGTAAAAGAAATCCAGGAATGCAAATATTTGTGATTCCTAAGATGAAAAATCATTCAACACTGGCACACATATAACACCTTTCAAATAACAGCAGTAACAGAAGAAAGAGCCTACCAAGAATGTAGGTGGGCTTTTGTGTTTTCTTACACCAGTAGATTCCATGGATTGAGCACAGTACATCCATTAACTGATCAGCTCCTCCAAATTCAGGATCAGGATAGCAGCATCAGCTCAATGATGAGAAGCATCCTGCAAAAAAAAAAAGCAAAACAAAATTCAAGGAAAACACAAAACAATTAACTACAAGAGTATGAACTCCCTATGTTTATATATTTTTTTTTTAAATAAAAATTAAAATGAAATAGAAAATGGAAATTTTATTTGGCTGGTTTGTTTCCTGGCTGCCCTAAGACTGGTATATTCAACAATCTCCAAACCACTTTTACTCACGTGGTCACTCTGCTGGGCCTTTTGCATCACAAATTCTTGGACCACAGATGGACAAAGGTCTTCTAGATTGGACAATATATCTGTGGCTGGCAGCGGATCTAACCTGCAGATGATCCATTCCCTAATAAATAAGAGATTAATTTTTCAGAATAAGTCAAGTTTGGAGTTTATTATCAAGTAAAGCTGCAAAGAAATGGAGTTAAAAGGTTTGGGATTTCTATGAGAAACATAGTAATAAGGTTACAGAAAACCAACAGAAACCAGCAACATCTTTTCCCCACTCCTTTCCCTCCTTTGGAAAGGACACAAGATTTTCTGTGGATTTTACAGCCCTTATTCAGGCAGGAAACTATCACCTCGGCTACTTGCCGGAATATCTGAGACACTGATCTGTACCTGTTACCCACAATTGGCTCATTTTGTACCAAAGGGCCAACTGGACACATGACTTTGTACAAACTTTCTGTGCTCGTTTGCATGCAACAGGAATGAACAACTTCCTTATGGATGTGATTCTCTCTCAGAAAAGAACAGCTTCTCAGCCTAGCAGTAACACAACAGGACACGTTTGGACTGGGCTAGTCCTGGAACAGAATAATAGGATTAAGGCTGATCTAATCACTGAACATCTACAGGACTTTCATGTTTTCCTTGCAGTCCGTGTCCCTTGGTCGGTTCACAGGTTGTTACTCCAGCACAGAAACTCCCTGGAATTCCATGTTTCTGAGGAACAGCAGCACTCAAACAGGGAGTGCAATGCTCAGGCAGCAACAGCTGCTTCAACCACAGGAGTGAAAGAAATTCCGTTTTCCCATTGCTGATTAGGACAGATTAATCTGCTAACGGCAGGATTAGGGGAGGAACCAGCCAACAGTTCAAGATTATCTAAAAATACTTCTCTGGCCCTGGGCCAGCAACAACCACAACAATCCAGCTGCCACTGGACAAAGAGCCTCTTCCAGCTTTTACACCCCCTTGGCCCGAGGACTGCGCTGACCACAGGCTCACCCAGAGACTAAAAATGCCCAGAGCAGCCAGGTCAGGCACTTCAGAGCTGGGGGCAGCCTCTGCATTGGGAATGTTCCAATCAACTCCCACTCCCAGCACAGCAAAACTGACACAGGGGCTCAGCAGAGCCAAAACTGCTTCGATCGCTGTGGCTCTTCTACTTGGGTTAAAATCAGCTTTTAAGTTTCACTCACCATTAAAATTTCAAGGGCTGGAAGAATTCCCAATTTTGCCAATGTTTTGCAAAATTCATCTCTCTCCTGAGGTAATAGGAGGGAAAAGGCACAGAATTCCTTGAGAACCTTTTGCATAGGAAGAAGGAATTACAGGTGTATTTGGCTCAGAAAACTCTCTGATAGGATGAATCAGTTACATTTTGTAGCAGATTTTGTGTGCTGGCTGCTATGGACCTTCCTAGAAAATGGTATTACTCCTTCCTGACTGGTTATTAGGATTGGTTCCTTCCAGCAACAGGACTTCCGAACTGCCCGAGCAGATGTTAAACACCAGTGCATGCAAAGATTACCAACACGTCTCCATTGCCGAGTTTGTCCCTAGGGAGCTCCTGGAAATCTGAGCTCTCTGGTTCTTTAGTTCACAGCTTTACACTGGGCTGTGCCAAAGTCTGGGAAGGTTGTGCTGATTCCCACAGGAAAGTGTTTCTTCTTTTAAGGACACACAGGTGCAGCTCCATTGCCTTGCTGCTCCCAGAGTTGCAAGTGTAAAATCTAAACTGCTTCATAATAAAACAACAAAAATGAGAATAGCCCCAAGACACGGGAGTCACTGAGATTTGCTCTGACACTTGGGGGCTCACACAGCGCTGCCACCTTTGTCTCTCCCTGACACCTCCAGCTCCTCTTGCCTTCAGCACATTTGCTTTTCCACTGCACTCCAGCAAGCCACTTCCTGAGGCCAGCTGGGAGAAGGACAATTAAAACATGGAACTGTGGCAGTCCCTTTTTAATAAACACAATCACACAAACTGCCCCGGAACACCGACCACCTGAGTCCCCCCATTACAGTGATCTTCCAAAAGCCTGACATTCAATCATGAAAACAACAACTGGTGCTCTGAGCAGGGGCAATTTAAGATCTTGCACAGAAAAGCCACAGAAAATAACAAATACTTGCTTACTTTACAAGCAGGCTTAAGAAGGATGCACAAATACATCGAGTCACAGAAGACACTAAAATACCTGGAATAAAAACAGGAGGTTTCATGTTAACTGTACCTGGCAGATTTTTTCCCAAATTTCATCACAGCCAGCTTTTTCTTGAAAGCTCAGTGCTAAATCATAGTTCTCTGCTTCTGACCAAACAATCAGGGTGTCCTGTTTAAGATAAAACCAAGACAATAATTGTTTCTGAAACAGGTCTGCACTGCATATTAATCTCTAGTCCTATGCCTGAAGAAGAAATGTATAAGTCACCTGTTCTGTCATAAGGGACATCACCTTTCTTTGGACCTATTTTATGAGTACTACCTTACACAGAATATATTTAAACATACTTGTTTTTCCCCATACCTGAACCACTTACATGGGCAAGAACAGAAGAATGTTTTAGAGTAAATTACCAGTAAGTGAAGGGATTTCCAGTCTTGCACTCAGATTTATAGAACTTTCAGACAAGCAGCTCAGTACCTGGTAACTCCCTATTGCAAATGCCACTGAAACACACCACGAACACTCCTTTTCCAGAGTGCTGGAAACTCCCTGACTTTGTCCTGCAGCGAGGCCGTGCCATCGCTGCAGAGCACAGCCCTGCTCCAGCCCTGAGCCCTGAGCCCGGAGAGCAGAGGCAGAGATGGAGAGCTGGGAAAGGAATTCCTGTGGCAACAGCTCCGAGCTCAACGTTTTAACTTCTTCATTTGAACAGGGCAGAACTCGGTTCCTTTCATTAGCCCATTAGAAACAAATGGCTCTTGCTCAGCTGCGCAGTGTAATAAAGTCTGATTTCACAAGGAAGTGCACCCTCGACCACCTCATTTCTGACAAACCAGTGTACCTTGGGAGTCAAGACTTCCACAAATTAACTCCAGGTTACAGCGTTCTACAGGCTTTTGGGGCAGTTTCCCAGGTCCCAGTTTGCAGTAAATGCCACTCTAAGTAAAAGGAGCTGCTTTAGTGCAAAGCTGAGGCTGTTCCCAGCAATTCACTGCCAGAGTAGCAGAAATCTTCTAAAGTCCTTTACTCGTTTGGCTCTCACAGACTCAAAAAGAAGCCAGGAGAGGTCACTCTTTGCCCATGGCACTGAGAGGTCACCCTTTGCCATGACATGCCACAGCAGCTCCCAGGAAAAGAGACAAACCCACCCCTTCAAATTTCATGGAATTTTTATTAAAATAGCATTTATAACTGGTACATGTTGGCAGATGTTCTGTTCTTGCCCCAAAGAGTGGCAGTGGAAGGAGCCCAGGCAGGAGAACAAACGTGGCTGCCCACGAAGACAGACTGGGAACCAGCACCGAGGGGTGACAGCCCCAGGGAAAAGCCAGAGAGTGCTGGGTGTCACCTTCTCCCGGGATTGCAGGTTGGTGTTTAACGGGACATCTACTGCCACTTCAGCCAGTCCTTTCCTAGGAACTATAAAAATTTGTGATATTCTTGGTTTTGCTGTGAAACAACCTCCTGTTTGTCTGAGTGTGTTTTTAAAGCTCGTGCCGTGCTGCAGCAGGCGTTGGGGTGGTGAGGAGCAGAGCTCTTCGGGAGTCCCATGGAGAACGTGGCTTGGGAGGCTGTTGAAGAGAATGGGGAATGCGGGTCCACGCTCCGGGTGATGCCACTTCTCCTCCTCAGGTGAGTGAAGGCACGTCCCAGGTAACTGCTGCTCTCATGGCCTGTGAATCATCTTTACTGATGAAGAGACAAGACCCATGGGGAAGCAAAGCAGCCTAAGAGCAAGCACATGAGGATGATGCTGCAGCTTCTCTTTAGTGGCAAACGCTTCCTTGGCTCTGGAGCTGACGGGGTGTTCCATCAGAGTCCAGTGCCGGGCGGCCTGGAGCTCTCCAAGGTGAACACCACTGTCCCCAGGTCCATCAGAGCACCTGTGTCTCATTTACTTATCAGGAAGAGCTCACCCATTCCCTCTGGGATTCCATCCAGTGGTAGGGAGTTACTCTGAAATCTGCGTGGATAACTAACCTTAAACAATATCCTACAACAGCCACATTGAAAATTCTGGGTTCACTTACCCTGTGCAACAAACCAAACAAAAGCAGTAATTATGGAATTACAGGGTCACATTTTAATTCCTGAATTTTACAGTTCAGCATTAATATCACCACATGTATACAAATGGTGTAAAACAAGTACAGTGGCATCTTTAATACAAAATAAACTTCTGTTTTATGGAAAAAACTATACTTCATATCTACACAGACAGCCCATCTTTTTCCAAACAAGAGCTAAAATTAAAACTAACTACAAAAATCTCCAAAACAGAGAAACTGCTTCAGTTTAAACTATTCCAGGAGAAATGGACCCATAACACATATTACAAGAGTGATCTATGTGGTGGATTGCAGCTGGTTCCATCTTTTAACATCTCTGACACAGTCACTGGGACTCTCCTCTCACTTCATCATGATCTCAGATCACATATGGGCAAACTAACATTAAAATATTTACAGTTCATGTGCTGCTCTTGAAAATAAAACCTGGACTGTTTGCCTCTGTCACCTTGCCATGAGCTCACCTACTCCCCATCACAGTTCACTCACCCATGTGGAATGTGCTTTTGTTTTTTAAAAAAGCAGCTTTTGTACCACCCCCAGGTGCAGGTGCTGCTTGTGGATTCCGCCTCCAAGCCCTCAAGATGTTCTCTTGGCAATAATCCCATCGTGGTCCAAACTGACTTTGGTGTTAAAATGCTGCTCGGTCCATGACTATGAAAAACCTGTGAGTGTTTCTTATTCCCACCTCACCCATGCAATTTCCACTCCCAAACAGGGACACGGCTGCTCCGAGAGGAGGCGGCCCTTGGAACACCGCGGAGCGCGGTTGGAATTCGGGCTCTTCCCAACCCGAAGCCAACGGCTGTGGGATGTGCCGGGTACAGCCCCACCGTGACACAAGCAGCTCCTGGAGACCCTTGGGAAGCCACTGCTCCTTGGCATGGTTATTTCTGGACGTCTCACTGACAAAACAAGTGAAACCTTCCATTTTGAATCCAGCTTCCATTCTCTCCTCTTGGAAAATACAAATTAAAACTTAAGTTTAACTGTTTTAAACAACTCAACATGCACTATAACTGCAGTGTCCCTCCCTCCAACCATGAGAAATGCAGTTTAGTTGGTAATAAATGGTCCCAAAATATGGATTGTTCTTATGCAAACAGAGTTAGTTTTCCCTTAAATTTTTTTTAAAAGAGGCATTGCTAAAAGAACACAACTGACAGCACCATTACAAAATTAAGATTACTGGGTTCAAAATTTAAGCTTGAATTTTATTTTTTTTTCCTAGTTCTGTTAAACACTGGGGAAACCCTGCAATATTTTAAAAAAAGTGTTACCATACCTTTCCCTCCCCCTTTCCCTCCCGACACCTGAGACTTTTCCTTGCTGAGAAGCCATCATCCAGGTTCTGAGAATACTAACCCACCTTTTTTTTTTTTTAAATTTTTCATTTTTTTGACAGCCTGAATGGCAGACTCCTTACTTTCTAGAAAGACATTAAGTTCCTTGGAAGCTTTGTGTTTACAGAACTAACCCTTTCTAGCTGATACACCGAGTTTCTTTTGCTACTCCTTGTATTATCTTATATACTCATGGGAGAAAGCTTTCTGCATCAGATTCTTTTTAGCTCTTAAAACAGTTGCAGCATTTGAAACCCCGTAATAAAAGTTCTTATTCCAAAGTTTTGGTTTCTTTTATGAGCCCAGACGAGGTCTTTTTCTTGGAGATGTCTCCTCCTCTTCATCATCGTCTTCATCATCAGGATAATCCACTAGCCCAACTAGACTTCCCTGCCAATCAGAAAAAAGGAAAAAGGAAATTCTCACATTGAAAAAATACCCAGGAATGTGCAACTTTAGTACTCAACCTCCAGCCAACCAGCCCAGGACACAGCAGCCTGCAGAAGGCTTCTTGGTGATGCCTTTGGCATTCCAAGTGCCATTTGTCTGGAGAGTGGGTTTCAACCTCAAGCTGCAAAAAGTACTGGAGTTTCCTCGCTCCTCTGGGTCTGGACTGAAAACCATTTAAAAACCACCTTTAGCCCAGCTGGACAGATGTGAACTCCAACATGCAGGCTGACATCCCTTTGGCTGCTCAGCCTTAGGGTGGGAAACCAGTTCCTGCCACACTTCTCTGTAGCTGCTAAGGAGCTCGAGGGCTGAGGATTCCAATAATGCACAGCTGAGTCAGGCACCACAGAGGGGTCACTCTGCATCTGTCTCTGTAAAAACACTCAGCAATTCCCAGTCTGGAGGGGCACTAACAGAGTTCCCAAAATCCCCAATTTCCTTTGTACATCAGACACACACAGCAGCAACTGGGCAGGGAAAAAAGTGGCACCAGTGAAATGATGCAGAGGATGGGGGATGAGACTGTGCCCACCAGATTCCAACAGAGTCCAGCCCCACTCACACCTCCCCAGAGCAGTCAGGGATTCACTGGAGGGCTCACGGTGAGTTTATCACCAGCTCAGCCTCGCTGCCCACAGGCTGTTGCTGCTGTTACCCTGGGACAGCCTTGCACCAGGACAGCCCCGCACGAGTTCTCCCACCTTGGGGGCCGGCACTGCCGGGCTCAGGGCCGTGTTCTTGGAAGAGGAGCCATTGGAGCTCGCTGGTGATGTCTGAGCTGCCACAGATTTGCTGTTTGCACCGTTCGCACCGTTGGCTGCGCTGGCTGAGTGGGAAAAAGTGAATTTGAATCCCCCAGCCGAAGTCCTTTTTGGAAGATTTTCTTTGTCTTCACTCTCCTTAGCTGAGGGACAAACATTGTCACACTTAGGTATCAGCTGCACACCAAGGAGTACAATCCACATCACAGTGCAATCGCAGGGCAAGAGCCAGCAGGTTTTTTTGGTTCCAATTCTGCTGCAATTCTCAGTTCCCCAACCAAGCCCATCCTGAGCCTGCCAGCAGCAAACTAAGCAGGGCCTGGATGCTGAGGGCACCAGGGACGTGGCTCACCTGGAGCACACAGGCACATTCAAAGTTCTGCTTTTAAATGGCACTTAAACCCGATGCACGCTCCAAGCAGTTTAACTTGTTATTTTAATCCTACACTGGCTTGCAAAGACACGTTTGGATCTCATGACTCAATTACACAGAATCCCCTGTACTGCTGCTCGAGGTACGGAGCACAAACCACAGGTTGGTTTAGGTGATACTCCACGTATCTGCCATGGAGCACTTCCAGTGCCAACAAGCTCAAACCGAGTAAATACCTTTTTTAGTTTCCATAAATTTTTCATAGCTATCTGGAAAATCATCCTCCTGTTTTGACTTCTCAACTGGAGGTACAACAGCTTCGCCTTCTTCCTCTTCATCTTCATTGAACCACATTTCTTCATCTTCCTCCAAGGCTCTGGCATCCCTGCGGAATCTATTGCTACGCAATATGGATGGGACACTGTAAGAGACACACACGGTGATTCCAGCTTGGCTGCTGTTTCAGACTCAGGACCAGAAACGCCTTCCAGAGTTTTAGAGGGAATTCAGTGCACCTGAGAAGGCAATCCAGCTCCCCCTCTAGTTCTGCCCTCACCCCAAGACTCACCAACACCCCAGATGATGATGAGCCAGATTGAATCCCAAATCAGAGTGACAGAGCAACGTTCTGCTCCTCTTAAGCTGAGAGTTCATTCTGAACATAACATTTAGTCCACTGGCCAGCATCAGCTCTACTACACTTGGCCACAAGGAAAGGCAGATGGGGCTTTCTTCTAATCCAAGAAGTTTTCACCAACAATGAAACTCAACCCCAATCCCAGCCTGCTGCTCCTGCTGCCCTCTGGGAAAGAGAAAAGCAAGAGCAGCCCTGCAGAGTGGCAGCCCCTGCCAGGCTCAGAGCACAGAAACTGGGGCCTACCTGTTCAGCTTCTGGCTTTGGCGGTCCTTTTCTTGCTCATATTTTGTCTTCAGTCCCTTGAACGTCTGAACATATTCAATAGATTCAAGTGCATTATAGAAGTTTTCAACTATATGTGCAATAAGGGACTTAATATCTTCCTGCAGAAGAACAAAGCAGGGTTTCAGCCTCAGATGGGCACAGGCAGAAGTTCAGAAAGCTTTTGAGTTTACTCTGAAAAGTAACTGATTTCTTGCCCAGAGCCAAAGAGTTATTGTACAATATTATACAAATGTGAAGCATGAAATCAGATTTATCCTTAATAAAAGAGATGAGATCGAGAAATATTTATTAGGTTTCCCATAGAAACAGACAGTGGACTCAGCAGTGTCCCAATTGTATTTGTGATACTGCTGTTAAACCAGGATATTTTATGTAGGAGAGCTGTGCCCTCTTCTCCCCACAGGCTCCAGCTCTCCCCAGTCCTCAGCAACTACAGCAGCTCATGTGGGACCAGGAACCCTTTGGTCAGTCCCCCTCTAACAAGTCTCTCACCATATCAGGCAAATCCTAACATTGCTAACGTTCTTCTTGCTGGAAAAGACAGCAGCTACAATATCCTACAACTAAAAACCGCCCTTCACTTTCGCAGACCACGAAGATTCCCAGCAAAGCTCCCACACATCAAGGCACTGGCAGCAAGTGGCTCAGCAGCTGCTCTAAGTCCTTTCCCAAGGAGCTGGAGCTGCAGCTGGACTCACCACTCTGATGAACTCAAACAGCTCAATCACGGCAGAGTTGAGCAGGTTGTACCGAGTGCCATTATCCAGCAGGGCATTGATAACTGGCTCAAAGAGGTTTCCCTTGGTGATGTAACGGTTATAAAATTCATCTTTCAGGCCAATTATCCTCCTCATAAAGCGAAGAGCACCTGTGGGAAGAAAAATTCAAGGAGTTAATAACCACATGCCGGGGCTCATGGAAAGAACTGAAACACCTGGTGCTACCCAGAGGAAGATGCACCCCCAAACCCAGAGCATTAAAATCTCACTCACGCTCATTTAACACGAATTCCAAGTTCAAGCGTACACTGAACACCTTCCACACAGTGCACACCAAGCCTGGAAGGAGGAAATCGCAACAGCTCCATACTCACACAAGGCCAGAAAGGTGTGTTTGGAATTCATCAAGACCAGGACTCTTCTTAGCAAATCTTTGTTCATAATGTAATTCTTGATGTGATATGTGTGATGTTCCACACAAAAAGTAAGCAGCTCCAAAATTAAGGCAAGTAGTTGTGCTGTTTGGTAATTATCTGCAAGACAAATGACCAATTTAAGCTTTCAGTAGCAAGGCTGACAAGGAGAAAAAAACCCCAGCAACTTAAAACCAGATGAAAATGTCCCTTCAGCTTCCAGTTGTCCCAAGTGAAGCAAAGCCCTTGCATCTATTTCAATAAAAAGTATTGAAAGAAATAAAATATACCTAACTTTATTTTTGTAATAGAATACCATACACAGCACACAAGAAAAGTTTCAGAACTCAAAGTCAATTAAAACTCACCGGGACAAATTGTATTACTCTTAGTTGATCCAACTACTGCATCTGATAGAGAGAAAATAAACACAAAAAATCAGAAAAAGGTTTTCAAAGCACTGTCAAGATTTAAAAGATGGGGATAAACAATCAATTCTACCAGATGGTCAGATTTTTCATCAGATCAAAAGTTTCTGTGAGCTACAGGGACATAAACGTGCAGCAGGAATGCAGCCAGGTGAGATTTCTGTATTTAATTTACCTTACAAAGTTTTAAATCCATCTAGGTGAAAATGTATAACCTAAAACTCAGGAATATTATACAGAATAAAACCACCAATCCTAAATTTTTCAAACAATGCATTAAAACGAGTACTACAGATTTTAGATGGAATGTGCAAAACTTTTTTTGGCTTAATATTTGAGACCTACAGACACTCTCTGCTTTACAGGAAGTATTTTTTAAATGCAATTAACAATTGTATATTAGCAGGATTAGTATCAAGGAAGTGCATCTTTCACAAAGCACAGCATGAAGCTACAGTAGCATGCAGAGCTGCAGGAAAGAGCTGAAAACTGCTGCCCACAGAAGCCCTGTCCCTTCTGTGGACTTTTCCACAAGTGCATTCCCAGCTGGCATCACAGGCTGATCCCTGGGACCAGCACTGCCAGTCACTGCCAAACACTACGGCCTGAGAGGAGGAAAAAGAAAATGGAAATACTGAGTACCTTTTTCACATTTATCTTCTGATGTATTGGCCAGAAGCGGCGCAGTGAGGACGTGCATACAATGGTTGTAGAAGAAATTGAGAAATTCACTCTTTTCTGTTTTCTAAAATAAAAAATAACTTTATTAAACACTGGGATTTGTACACAGGCTTTTAAATAAAAAAGAACAGTAACACAGGAAACAGCCCACACAGAATTCTACTGGCTCCTTCAGGTCTGCCTGTATATTTGTTGGGCCTGCAGGACTGTCTTTGCTCAAAAAAGATCAGTTTCTTCATTTTGGGACAACTAAGCAAGCTCACCATCACCAAAAAATCCCCACCATGCAAACATCTACTGAAAAAGCATCAATAGCTAAAAAACGTTGACAAAACTTTTTTAATAAACACCTGCACAATGCCCCAAAATGGAAACTTTAAGCTTATTTTTGGCTTGTTTCAATTCAGTATCAGAGCAAGCACAGAGAATATCAGGTTTTCAGCTTTGCTGAGACAGTGCAGTGTCCACACCCCCCACATCTCCTTACATTGGCTGTGGCCAGCATATTCTCTGGGTCAATCAGAGTTCTCAGCAGCCCCATTAACTGGACAGCTCCCCCGAGCTCCGGATCCGTGTCACAGATCATCTGCTCAATGACCACATTGATGAGGAGGATGTCCTGCAGAAAAATCCCAAACAAACACACCACCAAACAATTAGACACAGTGTCAATAGTGGAAAGTAATTTCCATCATTTCTGTAATTTTTCGAAGACTAATTTAAATGAAACTGAAGAACTGAGAGTTGCATTTGGATACAGAAATTCTGTCAGGCACAACCCTCCACACCTACAATCCTTGTCAGTCGGACTTCCAAAACTGTAAACTCATGCAACACCAACATGCTCAGAAGTGTTTGTATATTAAATCTACTTTTTCCTGAATTCATACAGGTTTGTTTTGATGTTTTGTTTGTTTCCTGCTTGCCTAAAGACTGGTATATCACCCAACTGCAAACCACTGTGACTTACATCATCACTCTGCTGGGCCTCTTGCATCACAAATTCTCGGACCATGGATGGGCTAAATTCTACTAGGTAAGAAAATATATCTGTAGCAGCAGATCTAACTTGCAGATCATCCATTCCCTAATAAAAAGAGAAATTGATTAGCAAGAAAAAATTAAGTTTGGTATTTATTATCAAGTAAAGCTGCAAATAACAGGTAGTTCAAAGTTTTGAGAACATCTCATTACAGGAGTTTCTACGAGAAACACAGTAACAGAGTTACAGAAAAACAATAAACCAGCAAAATGAATTGCAATGGTCAGGGAGCAGCAGCTGCTTCAACCACAGGAGTGAAAGAAATTCCGTTTTCCCACTGCTGATTAGGACAGATTAATCTGCTAACGGCAGGATTAGGGGAGGAACCAGCCAACAGTTCAAGATTATCTAAAAATACTTCTCTGGCCCTGGGCCAGCAACAACCACAACAATCCAGCTGCCACTGGACAAAGAGCCTCTTCCAGCTTTTACACCCCCTTGGCCCGAGGACTGCGCTGACCACAGGCTCACCCAGAGACTAAAAATGCCCAGAGCAGCCAGGTCAGGCACTTCAGAGCTGGGGGCAGCCTCTGCATTGGGAATGTTCCAATCAACTCCCACTCCCAGCACAGCAAAACTGACACAGGGGCTCAGCAGAGCCAAAACTGCTTCAATCGCTGTGGCTCTTCTACTTGAGTTAAAATCAGCTTTTAAGTTTCACTCACCATTACAATTTCAAGGGCTGGAAGAATTCCCAACTTCGCCAATGTTTTGAAAAACGCATCTCTGTTCTGAGGTTGTAACGTCTGAGAAAAGGCGCAGAATTCCTTGAAAAAGTTCACCTGTTACACAGGGAAAAAGGAATTACAGGTGTATTTGGCTCAGAAAACTCTGTGAAAGGAGGAAACAGCTACATTTTGTGGCAGAGTTTGTGTGCTGGCTGATTCTACAGAAATCCCTCAGTGAGTGCAGTAGAGTTTCACTGTTTCTCCTTCATCCCTCTCAGGTAAAGCCGTGGAGGCACCAGGGGAGCTGGGACTTACCAGTTCACACCGTTTGTCGTCATCTGTAGCTTCATCTGTTAATTGTGCAAAAACTTCCGATAAAAACTTCTCGTCTTCCTGTGCAACACACAAAAGGAACACACCTTACACAGCGCCTCTGGAAAACAACTTCCGTCTTTACAGGATCCAACCCTGCAGAAGTCCAGCTCTCCACCTCTCCATCCAATTTATCCCAAAGAAGGCAAAGGCCAGAGCACACATCCAGCAGGACCATTCCCAGGGCATTGTTTCAGCACTCCCTCTGAGCAGCAGAAGCAGCTCCAGGAGACCAGAGGCAGGTGAAGCTGAGCTCAGTGATGGTCCCTAAAACTGCAACTACAAAGTGCCAGCCAAGGGACAACTTTGCAGCCACGTCCCCATTACCTTTCTTACAATAAAACAATCTCTCCCACTTGCAGACCCTCTGCTTTGCCAAGCTGGGAAACTTTATGGACTATTACTGGCTTTTCGTATTCACATCCTCTACTACCAAGAGATATTTAAGTATATACAGGACAACACCTCACTTCTTGCAAAGCATTTCAGTTACCCCCTTGCATAAGATCAGGAAGTACCCAAAAACCAGGGTGAACATCGGCATCTCTCAAGGGTTTGGGCACTTTCTGCCCTTTGAATATTCTGCACTCTTTCACACTGAAAATAGTGTTGACATTCTCTCAAATCAAATGTTTCTGTTACCTTTTAAAGACAATATAAATCTGACAGCAAACAGTAACATGCTACAGCTTTACAAAATTTTGCATCGCTGTACCAATTCAACTCAAACTTGTGCATTGACCAAAAATGAACAGAATAGCAGCATTCCAATAAATGTACATGAACTTTACATTGCATAACACAGAGTGTGCTTACACCTCTCTATTTTGCTGTGTGCTGTCGCTGAAATCTCTGTGCTTTATTAGGGTAACTTAATACAGAATTTTTACAGTTACAGCAATGCCAACCAAAGACTGGCAAACTTTTTCCTTACAGTTTTAACATGTGGGGATAGAAGTGCTTTACAAACAAATGATACCTGGAATCAACATCACGGGGAGTGCAACATACACAGATTTAGTAGTTTATTTTAAGCTTTGCTGGCTTAAACAGATTAATTAAGCCTGTTACAAAAAAAAAACCCCAAACCATACTACAGTCAACAGCAGATATGGTAGAAAATCCCTACTGCAGAACACCTGAGCACAGAAATATCTCCTGCTTGTCTAAGGCTGCTACACAGCCCAGTCCTGTTCCTAAAGCACAGGATGGACGGAGGTTCCCTTCCCACGTGGCTGCCCTTCCATCAGCAGCAGCACTGGGATCTAGTGCTCTGTGGCACGTAGAAAGGAGCTTTGCTGCCGTGGCAAACACAATCTGCTGCTCCTCTAAACTGCCTTCTCCCAGGGAGCTTTGCCAGTGTATTTAGGGTAACAGGACGTCCAATGTGTTCCCCAAACCCAAAGGAGCTTTAGAGTTCTTGTGCCCAACAAGCTGATTTACAGGACTGCGAAAGCAGTCCTGGACCTGAGGTCCCCACCACCAGGGAATTTTCCTCAAGTGTGCTACAACATCTTTTCCATGTGTGCTTTCTTCTCAGTCTGTAATTCTCAAGGATCAACATTATTTGTAAATCATCACACATCTCAATTACAGACTTCGGAAGGAGCAGGCGAACCCGTGTGCCACATGCTCCATCTATGATGGCAAGGACAGCCGTGACAGGACCAGCAAAGAACTGTCAGAGGATTTCAGAACCTTCTGTAAAGAGCACTCGAGGTAACAGCAAATCAGAGTTCTCTGTTACAGCACAATTAAACATTCAGTACTGTACAGCATTCAATGAAAAATAGAAGAACTCTACAGACTTAATCTCTAAATGCAAACAGGACTGTGGCCTCAGGAGAGTAATACCGCATTTATTTTTAGTTTTTGAAAATATATGCAAAAGAATTTAAAGGAAAATCTTTATTTATCACAAAGCCATTAATTTTGCAAGAGGGATTTAATTTTTTGATTCTTTCTGCTGTTGAGCCACAAAGAAGAAAGTACAAAGTAGCCAAATAGCATACTCATGCAATTCTCTGCAATTATTCAGTTTTGATTTATTTTCCAGTCCTGTACTGCACTCTTTACCATATTTCACCCATATCTGAACTCATTAACATATTCCATATGGATGTGTTATGTCTCCAGTGCCCCTCTCTTTCCACCATTCTTACTCCCTTCCTCTTCTCAACTCTTCTTGGTGTTTCATAGAGGCTCTCCACACTCACCCCAAGAAGTCTGTGATCATTCCTACACAAATGTACCATTTTTGGACACAGATAAACACAATAAAGCCACTTGGGTACCCATTAGTTTCCACAACACAACACCAATTCAAAACCCCAAAATGCCATGAAGTTCACACAGCTCTTCACCGAGGCTCCTTCCAGGGTCCCAACCACCTTGGAGCCTGCTTCTGACTACACCGTGTGCAGGACAGCTTTCCACAAAGTAACAGCTTGGTTATTTATTAGTTATTGCTTCTGGATATATATTTTCATAGTATGAAAAAACCCCAGCAACTAATTACTTAACTTTTAAGACAAAATGAACATTTGAAATTAGTACCATGATGTAACAGTAGTGAAACAGGAATGGTTCTGAACATGCTCTTTTGAATCACAGATCCAGAATTTGTTACAAAAACAGCACAATGTCCCTAATACAGAACACAAGAAATTGCCTGTTCCCTAAATACCTACACAAACTTGACCAACAGGTGCATGTTGCTTGAGAATCAGGGAGAAAATTCTTCCAACTTTACAGCCCATTAAAAAATATTAATATACTCACCTGAAATGTACCTTTTCAAAATACAAAATCAAAGGTATCAGAGAGCAGTGGAAGCATTCAAAACATTGTGCAAATAGGAAGTGTCTGTGATTAACTCTAATCCATTTTGAAACTACAACACACGATCCATCTAGACCATATCAAAAACCACTTACCTGCAACATACTGACAATCTCAACTTTGTTGAAGAAAATAAAGGAAGTGAGGGTAGAAAGAAAATTCTCTTCAAAAACAGATGGTGTCGGCAAGATGATGTCCTGAATATACTGTACCCTGTAAGTCTGGTGGATTTTTTGCCTGAGTTCAGAGTCTGTAATAGGAATAACCTCCTTAAATTTTGCTGTTTTGGTCAAGAACTCCCTGTGCCGTTTTGGCTGAGCCAAAGAAGGATCATACTCGAGGCATCCGACCACATCCATAATACACTCGTCAGAGAACATCACCTCAAACAGAGTTGCTTTGTTGAGGAACAAAATCCCTCTAATAATTTCATACAAATGATGCAAGCCTTCGGTGTTCTCTAAATTCTCACAGACTTGGAAAAGCTGTAACAGTTTTTTAATGTAGCCTTCATTTTCCAAGGCCAGCGCCAGCTTTTCCCTACGGATGGGTGAGGAGAGAACAGAGGTAACTAGGTCAGCAATCTCTTCAAGTTTGTTGAGTTCACAAGTAGGAAGGTCAATCAGAGGACTGGTTTCAGGCATTTCCTCTATGTGTTCCTCTTCTGACTCAATAAGGTCCTGTGTGACTTCCACTGAAGGATCCTTACCCTGAACCTAAGAAAGAGTGCACACAGTTACTGTCTGATCCCAAACGCACACAAAAATCAGCAGGTCAATAACTGAAATAACAACACATCCCAATCGCCCAGTTTGTCCCAAGGAAGCTGCTACGGAATCTGAGCTCTCTGGTTTCTTACAGCACGTTCACAGTTCCACTGCACTCCAACAAGCTGCTTCCTGAGGCCAGCTGGGAGAAGGACAATTAAAACATGGAACTGTGGCAGTCCCTTTTTAATAAACACAATCACACAAACACCACTCCCCTCTCAAAAAACACCGACCACCTGAGTCCCACCATTACAGTGATTTTTCAAAAACCTGACACTCAATTAAGGAAAGAACAACTCATATTCTAAGCAGGGGCAATTTAAGATCTTGCACAGAAAATAACAATGAATATCTAATTCTTTTACAAGCAGGCTTAAAAAGGATGCACAAATACATCGAGTCACAGAAGACACTAAAATACCTGGAATAAAAACAGGAGGTTTCATGTTAACTGTACCTGGCAGATTTTTTCCCAAATTTCATCACAGCCAGCTTTTTCTTGAAAGCTCAGTGCTAAATCATAGTTCTCTGCTTCTGACCAAACAATCAGGGTGTCCTGTTTAAGATAAAACCAAGACAATAATTGTTTCTGAAACAGGTCTGCACTGCATATTAATCTCCAGTCCCTTACAGCCAACGTCTACAGAATAAATCATTTTAATTAAGGTTACACTTGTCAAAAAAAGAATATAAGACACTGAAGCACTAAATCACCCTTTCCATAAGGAATATCAACTTTCCTTCTTGTTATTTTATGACCACCACCTTACACAAAACACATTTAAAGATACTATTTTTCATATGCAAGCCACTTATGATGGCACTTCTCTGCAAGATACATTTCTTGAGCCAACAGTCTTGAAATGGGAATGCACACACTAGATTAGGATAATCTGCAATGTAACAATTTAAATATTGTCATATTTAGTAAGGTGGAAACAAAACCCTAAAATTTCAATTTTCCCCCTTAGAAAGGGTTTAAGACAACCCTAGATATGTGAGATATAATGCCTAGCTAATGTTCAAATATTCCTTTCTGAATTAAAAGGCATACAGCCTGAAAAACATAAAACTCCTCAGTTCTTACTAAAGTTACAACCATCTTGCCAGTTATTTTCATTTGAGCCAGGTTTTTTTTCTCTGTTACTATTGTCTCCATCAATTCAATTTGTGCACTTGCACAGTAGATCCCTGGAAGTTTCGATGGAATTTCTGAATAGACTAAAATGGTTTTTGAAGAGGTTTTATCAGGACACTTGCTGCTGTCCTGTAAGGAATGCAAGCCTATACTTCAACATTCAAATATAGAGTGGTTGTGATTTAACCCCAGCCGCCAAGTAAGTACCACACAGCTGCTCACTCACTTCCTCCCACCAGTGGGTTAGGAAGGAGAATCAAAAAAAGGTGAAACTTCTATTCTTGAGATAAGAACTGTTTCAAAAATGAAGTAAGGTACAAAATAATGAATAATTATAATAGTTACAGCAATGAAAAGGAAGGTGAAGAGAGGAATGAACCCCACGACAGACAAATGATGCACAATAGAGCTGCTCAGCACCACCTGAGCAGTGATCGGCCCCTCCCAGCCAACCCCTCCAGTTTACCCACTGCCCCTGTTATCCCAGGGTATGGAATATCCCTTTGGCCAGGTCAGCTGTCCTGGCCACGCTCCCTCACGGCTCCTTGTGCAGCTCCTCGCTGCCAGAGCATGGGAAACTCAACAGCCCTTGATTTAAGGTAAGCACTGCTCAGCAACAACTAAAACATCCCCGTGTTATCAATGTTATTCTCATCCTAAAGCCAAACTGCAGCACTGCACCAGCTACTGGGATGAAAATTAACTCTGTCCTAGACAAAAGCAGGACAACAGTTCCCCATCCTACAGCAAATTCATCATATAAAAATATCCAAACTGAGCAGCTCTGTTAACTCTCCACTGTATTTGACGAGCTCCAGCAAAACTGTTCAACATTCCAAGTTTGTTGACTTCCTGAACTGTTACCACAGGTTTTTAAATACTGAAGTGTTTTTTAAACACTAGCAAGCCCTTGCTTAATGGTCAGTAAGGTAATTTAATTCCCTCATTTACAACATTCAGTATTCACCACACAGCTCATCAAGGATGGTTAGGTCCTTACCTTAGGCACCGCTTTTAGCGAAAACAAAATATTAAGAGTGGTATCTTTAAGCTCAGCAAGGAAACCCAAAGAAACACCTGATTATAGATACCTGATATTCCTTAGGAAGCTTCAGGGGCAGTAAGGTTTAAACAGAGCTTTGTAAATGCAGTTACCTGGGCTTACACAGGAAAGGGAGCACTTGTGTATTTCCAGGTGTGAGGGGACTGACATTCGGGAAGGACTGCTGGCACGGGACAGTAGGTTCCCTCTTCCATCAGCAGTTATTTGGAAAACACACATCTGTCTCAACAAGCACAACTTCCCAGCTGCTCCAACTATCACTGGAACATGAATGAACATCAGCAGTGCTGATACAGCATTAATTCTTCAGTTCATTTCCACAGTAATCGTAATCCCTCAATATCCACGTGGAGTTGTAGATCTTGGGGGTTTTGTCTTTCCCTTTTTTTTCTTTGAAAATAAAGTTTAGAATAACATCACTGTTGACAAATGCCTACCAATAGATCCACTTCCTTCTCCCAAAATAATCACAGGCCACGCTAAAAACAATGGAATTTGCACAGACACAATTTTTTTCCTTTCTTACTAATTTTTACACATTTCTTTAGAGAAACAAAGTTTCCCTGTTGTGGAAAGAATGGAGTTCAATGCACTGTGGTTTGAGCACTGTTGTGAGTTGTTTATTTATATTGCAGTGCCCTATATTACATTTTTCTCCTGCAGTGACAAATATTAATAGGGAGCCTCTCTGCTCTCAGGCTCCGACTCACGGGCACAACTGGTCCAAGTTCCTAGAGCAGACACAGTTTTCACTCACAGCTGTCCCCCGTCATCTCCAGCTCAGGACAGCTGGATCTCTGTGTTTACCGTGTGCCATTTCAGAGTCAACAGTTCAACTGGGCTTCAAGGGGAAAATAGTAATTGTCAACTGCACGCACTGAAAAGCTTCATTGGCTCCTTGATCTGGTTCTCGTTCAGAGATTAATCAAAAAATAATTCTTTAGTACAATTTTATGACTGTTACAGAATTCAAAATCTGAAATGTTTATCTTGAAACATTCTGTGCAAGTACTGATGCCCTGACACTCAAAATCAATGCACTCCCAGGTAAGCTGAGCCTCAGAGGTGCTTCACTGAACAAAGAAGGACACACACATTCAGCAGCCCTATTCATAGCCCAGGATGATTCAAGGAAGAGAATTAATGCAGTAACTTAAAATGACTCCAGGCACCCAGGGACTGCAGTCAAAAATTTGTGAAAATTCTCGAGTTACTGAATGGTACTCGTTACAATCTGTACTGCCCACATAAAGCAGAAGTTATATAAGCTTTTCCAAAAATATTTCAGAAAGACTGAAAGATGGTTTCAACAGAAAATAATTGTCCGATACCAAGATGAGATATACTCATCTGGCACACATTTCCTGCATGACCTCAGACAACCCACCAAGAGCAGAGACAGACAGACACCTTCCAGGCCTGGCTCTACCACTCCCACCTGCTTAGAGGCAATGCTGCTCCGTCCATGAGCAACAGCAACGTTCCTTAATTCACTCAAACACCATATAAAGACAAAAAAGATTAATTCTGAACAAAACCTGAAACTCAGAGCAGTTCAAACCCCTCTCCAGTTCTGGTACTGGTTTGCACAGTGCCTGCTGCTCCACCTCTCTGTGTTCCAGCACTGCACCGCATTCCCATGCCAGCACCAACGTGCTGCACAGGGAAGCAGACGGTGAACACGTGCCCATAAAAATGAATCCAGCGGGAAGACATGTTTCAACTGACTCAGTCCTACATCTAACCTGCCACACGGTAACGTGAACGCTCCTGCTGGCATGAAACAGGAGTGAAGAAGCCCTCTGGCAACCGCTCAGGCTGGCTTTAACAGCACCCCTGCAAACGTGTTAAATCCCGGCCGCAAGGAACTCTGATTTTGCCTCGAGCAAAGCGCTCTGTTGTCACAGGAGTGATGGCAGCTCTGGGCAAAAGACAGGATTTGCACACTATCTTCATCTCAGAGCTCTGAACAAAGCACACCTACAGGAAAGGTAACACCAGAAGGCAGCACTCCCAGTAAGGATTTCTGCAGCAGTTCAATGTCTTTCAGCCATGGACACGCTCTTCTGCCAGTTCTGCCAGGGAACAGTAACCTCAAGCAGAGGCTGAAACAACAAATGGGTGTGGTGCCAACTTTTAAAACTGCTCCTGCCAGAGCCTCCATAGCACATCTGACCCTGCCCTCTGGCTAATGTGGGGTGTCCAGCAGAGGTGTGTAACTCTCAAAGCCTACGCTCCAAAATCCAGGAGGACCTAAAGCTCTTCAGGCTCTCAAGTTCTTTGCATTCATCTAATTAGAGATAATTTTACACACTGTACGCTGAGCAGCTTGGCACCTACGTCCCATCCAAGCCCTACTTCCCTTGAGAAAGCAGTTGTGATGACAGTGTGCCCAACACCCAAACAGAATGAATTCCCCAGGAACCGCAAACACGACTGGAGCAGAGAGGTAACAGGCCTGTCCTGTTTGGGGTTAGCCAATAGCTACAGCACGACTTGGCACTAACAGCGTAATACTGGAAGTCGCAGATTGATGCACAGCACCGAAAAATCAGTGCTTGGTTTCCTTTTTTCACAGGACGCTGTTAGGCAAACCACAATTAAGCGTTAAGTACCCTCTAAGTCCACTCAAGTTATTTACATGAAGACAGATGTGTAGGCAGGGCACGTTTCTTTTCCATCAAGCGGCACCACCCTGCGGCTTTCCCCAAATCCAAGACTATCAACTTGAGGACAATGCTCTGTGTCAACTAAAAGCTGCACGAGGTTACACAAACCTTAAGGAGCGAACAGAGAAGCAAACCCTTTCTGCCACAAGGACACAAAAGCATTAGTATCAGAAATAAAAGCCAGCCAAAACAAACCTCAGCTTGAGTTTTCCTAAACTATGATCTACCTTTTCCACAAGAAAAATGGCAACAAAAGCTACTTAAGTCACTTGAAACTTTGCTACCAATTAAGTAAAAAAGGTCTACAACTAATCAGTTGTAGTTTCAGGAAACAGGGTGTGAAAGGAAGCATTTTGAAACTCTACAGCAACAAAATCTCCATTTGTATTTCACTACGTATAGGTTCCCTCTAGTAAACAGGAAGCAGTTGAAGACTCGGCTTTTGGAGCTCTGCAGAGCTCCTTCCTCAGCATAGCCCACCCAAGGAAAGCCTACAGCCACCAATCGCTAACAGGTGAAAAGCAGAAACCACAGCAAACAGCTTCCTGGAAAGGCTGGCCCAAAACTCCACCTCACTCCTAACCTAAAGCGAGCCAACCAATGCTCACGAGATAACAAAGTCTCTTTCTCAAATTCTCATACTGTTACTTGTCACTATAACAAAACCCTCAAAGATGTGTCCCTTTGTGACTTAGAAAGAACAAAATTACTGTTTTCTAGTGCTGAAACACTTCTGGATACCATAATGATAAAGAACAGTATCAAACACTGAATGAAAGGAACAGAGACTCTACTGTAGAACAAAGGAACAGACAGAAAAAACTCCAGAAAACCCATGAGAACAATGCAGGCAGAGACATCAAAAATTAATGCTGAAAAAGGGAAGACAGTAAAAGCAGAAGAGATTCAGTAAGCTGATTTTTTCAGTGGATGAAACAAAAATAACCTATTAACACATCTCCCAACTGTTTTACTTCTTTGTCTTGCAGGAGGTAACTCCCAACATGGCTTGTGGCCTTACCTAGGACAACAGAAGGTTTCAGGGCTTAAAATAAAAACTAAACAGCAACAACAAAGAAAGAAGTCCCATAAAGACAAATTCCTTCACATTATTTCCAGAAAAAGAACTCAGGAAGTAAATAAATACACTTCAAAGTTTTGCCTCCCTAATTTTGCAATTATTTCAGATGGGAGACAAAAGTGACACGTATATGTTTCCAACTACCCTTCCTGTGATGATTTCAATATTTATCCAAATTGCATATATTATCTTCAAAGCCTGAAGTCCAAAATGTATTTTCCTAGAAGGCCCACATATTAATTCCTAGCATATGAAGTGTTTAGCACCCACAGGCTTCTAAGCAAGTTTTTCACCTCTATAAAAAACACCACCACCAATTCCATGTCGTCCGGCTTTTCCTTTTTTCCTGAAAAATGTCCGAGCACAAAACAATCCCTCAGCATCAGCAACCAGAGAAAGTAAAGCCTAGCAGTAATACTTGCCTGCTGTTTTTGATATGCAGTATTTGGATTTATCTTCGATTCTAACAGTAGTGAACCTGAAAAAGGTACGAAGAGAGATTTACTGAACTCAACAAAACAAACATCTCCACACATCTCACACCACTGCCCACGTGCCAGCCAACAGACTCTCAGCTTAATCCAAATCTCACAGAAAATCCACAACAACCGCCTCCTGTAAATATAATTTCCTAAAATAAGCCAGGTAAGACGAAATTCAACAGAAACAGCCCTATTAAAATACATTTTTCTCTTCTAATTTAGTCCAAAATCCACTGTAGCACTCTTTTCTCCTGAAATCTGGTGCAAGAACCAGCTTGTTCGGTGGTCTTTTAGGCCAGCTATACAAATTCCAGCAGGTAACGAGCTGCTCAGCATAAAAATGTTTTGCCCAGAGAAGCCACGTGGGCCACTTGCTTTTATTCCCTTCAGCTGCCCTTCAGAAGTGAATCATCCAGCTACTATAAACGCAGGGACTTTATCTTGTGTATGCAAGTAGTGTATGTCTCCTGGCAACAGCTCCGGAGCAATTTATACCAGTGTTAGGTGGTTTATTTAGCACATTAGCACCTGTCGGCTGAAAAAGTGGGGAGCACGTACCTCCCCCCTCTAAAAAAGACCCTTTAAGGTGACTTTAAAGCGCAATAAAACATAAGGGACGCCACCCGACTCGAACACCACCAGTTAATTCCTGAGGGGAAAAAAGCAACAAACAAACAACTTCTTACAGCAGTAAGAAATGGAGGAAAATAGCACCTCAAAAGCAAAGGATACTGCTCTGAAAGCGAACAAAATGTCGCCACATGTCACAGCTTCAGCTCTGTTCAGGCTGGGGAGCTGCAGCTGAGTCAGGGGAGGTTTAGGATGGATATTAGGGAAAGGTTCTTCCCCCAGAGGGTGGTCGGGCACTGAAAAGGCTCCCCAGGGAATGGCCACGGCCCCAAGGCTGCCAGAGCTCCAGGACAGAAAGCCTGGACAACGCTCTCAGGGGTGCACAGGGTGGGATTGTTGGGGTGTCTGTGTAGGGCTAGAAGCTGGACTGGATGATCCTTGTGGGTCCCTTCCAGCTCAGCAGATTCCATAATTCTATGAACTGGGAGGGGGAAAGTCCAGGGCCACGGTAGCTATCGCTGCTTTGGCTTGTAGGGGTAAGGAAACTTCACACGCAGCCGCAAGATAAGAGAAGGCACGGAGGATAAAAATAATAATAACAACAATAATCCTCTGGGGTCTCCCAAGGGAAGGCACCATCAGCCGAGTCCGGCGATGGTGGGTGGCAGCCCCGGCTGGCGGGGCTCGGAGCCGGGCAGGGGGCGAGGGGAAGCGGCCTGGGCAGCCCCGGCCACGCTCTCACCGGCCGACTCGGCGCGCACCAGCAGCGACATCCCCTTCAGCCGCTCCACGTAGCTGGAGGAGACATNCCGCTCCACGTAGCTGGAGGAGCCGTGCCCGGTGCCCCTGTCGTCCCATTGCCGATCCTCGTTGAGCGTGTAGACCTTCACCCGCCGGCGGGTGTCCGACATGGTGCAGCCCCGGGCCCGCTCCGCCTCCGCGGGGGCGATGGAGCGAGGGCGGCGGGGAGCAAGCGGGGCCGCCGGGCCGCTCAGGGGCACCGCGAGGCCTTTAACGCGCCGCTTCCCATGGCGAGTCGGCGCCGCCGCGCCCCGGCCCGGGCCTCGCTGGCGCCGCTCCGCCTCAGCAGCTACCA
>VXAZ01006154.1:0-49910 GCA_013399875.1 Gymnorhina tibicen
ACTGATCAAAGCATGTACTGACCATCAGATAAGCTGCTTCTGTCAGTGTGGATCTATCCTAAACGGACCATTTCCCAAAGTAATTCAGGTGCCTTAATTTCACTTACTCAAAACAGCTTTTAAAGAAACCTGGTTTAACACACTCTGTTTCTGAACAGCTACTGCGCAAGGCTCCTTCACTCCCTGTCAGCGTTATTCTTTGACCCTTGGAGAAAGGCTTTAAAGCAGCCAAGAGCTTGTTAAGCACCAACAACTTACTCAAGAATTCAAATCAACAGCATGGGCAGTGCCTGACTTCAAAACCTGCTTTAAAACTGAATTTAAAAGCAGTTGCATTGCAAATTGACAAGATTAGAAAGGTTTCCTCAGCAGTCGTTTAGGTTACAAAGCAATGAGCTGGGCAGGGAGAGGACAGAGCATGGAGCGGGGTGGCGGGGGAACAAGGTCTGGGAAACAGGAGGGAGACGGGAGACGAAGGGAAGGCTGGGACTAAATTCTAACTCAGCTGGGGCTGGGTTTAAAGGTAATAGGGGGAAATTGCAGCAAGAGGAGGCTTCTTTATAGCAGCAAAGTACTGGGATAAATGCACTGTAGAAACTGAGAAATCTCTATCAGCAGCAGCTCTCTGCAAAGAGGTCAGGCATCCATTCCTCATGGCAAAGCCAGGCACAGGGAACTGGGCCAGACAACCTCCCCAGGTTGATCCCAGCCCTATTTTCTAAAAATTGCACAAAAATATAATTGTGCATTAACACAGCAAAGTCTTTTTTTCAGCTTATCGGTCTTTGAGATGCCTCAGACTGAGATGCAAACCCAGCTCCTACCACTTTGCTGTGCTTGGACTCTCCCCCTTTCCCCGACCCAATCGCTTGAGCAACCAAGTTTGTAAGGAGCCGGCCAAGCCAGGGGTTTTTTCATAGCTTGTTTCAGGCAGAGTGAAGGAGAGGGGAAAAAAAAAAAAAAAAAAAAGAGGACAAAAAGGAGGCTGTCCTGGAAAGTGCAGCCTGGCAACCTCCAGACAATAAAACACGAAGCACACAGACAGTGAGCCTTGCAAGTGGGGGGCTCTCAAGCCTCTTCACGGGGCTGGTGGGGAGTAGCTCTTTTTATACATCTCACAACAGACTCGGTGTAGACTGTTTTCCTCCACAAAATCCATATGCAGCACCATCTATGTGCTTGCATAGAGAATTCCTAAGCAATTGCCTAAAAAAACAGGCAGGGATGGGGGCATTTCTGGCTTACAGACACAGCTTAGGTGAGCTGGCTTTAAAAAGATAAATATAGCTATATAAATAAATAAGTAAATATATCTATCTACATAGATTTATAGGTCTGGTCCAAAAACAGACCTGTACATATATTTTAAAAAAAATTCACAAATGAAATAGCTCCAAACCTTTAAAAACCCAAAATTAAGTGAGCATAATTGACCTTTTTCTTTTTTTTTTTTTTTTCATCTTAAAATAGTCTGTTTTTTAACCAGTTAACACAAGCACCAGTCATACACTTTCCTGCCCTTGCTCACAGGGCAGGTGATTGGAATAGAAATAGGAATAGAAATCATCTCCTGCACTGTTTGTCCTGTAGGAAAAGCAAGATATTTGCACAGCATTGCTCCCCTTATCTCACAACATTTATGTGATGAGCTCTAAGGGCAGATCTCAGGTGCTCAAAATACCTCCCCATCAAAAACTATTGCACAGTAAAGAGTCACAGAACACATCCCACCTACCTCAGAGCCCTTTCCAAGGGGAAGCAGGAGGAAGAGGTAAACTTTTTGGGAATGGTAAGAGCTCCTTGAATGATCCATGGTCACACACAGCTCAGGGACGTGAGCTGGGGTGGCCCAGTACTGGCAATGCCCTCACCAACAGGGCCTCTCTAGAAGTATTTGAGGCTGGATCCTCACAAAAATCTCCATCAACACTCTCCAGGGCAGCAAGGGCACAGAGGAGCTTCAGGTCCATCCAGAACCAGCAGAAACAGAACAAAAACCAAGACTACCACACAGCCTTAAAAACCCCTCCACTCTCAAGGCTGAGCTTAAATAGGTTCCCGAGCCATGGGCGTGGGCAGAGACCAAGGCGGGGGGTTCATTAGGGTCATTAAAGCTCATTAGGGCCTTCAGGTGCCTCTTGACCAGTATGTCCCACACAGCCCCAGGAAATCTCTCTCTTCAGGGATTTTGGAAACTTTTGGGTGCTACCAGTACAATTATGTGGGAACTGCTCATTCCCCTTCAGTTTTTCTCTTAGAGGGAAGGATTGATGGAGCTTGTTGGCAGAGTCAGTGCTTTCCCTACCACTGCAATGGCAAAAAGGGAGGTGACAAGACAGGAAAAGATGCTGGGGGGTCATTTAGGAGAGAAGAAAATTGAGGTTTGGAGGCTTTGATGCAGCAGCCCCTGTTGCTTCCATTCTGCTTCCATCCAGGCAAGTTCAGCCTGTGGGCAGGCCGGTCACCCTTTGCCAAAGTCCATCCTGACATCACACCTCGCTGGCAGGGTCCCTATGTGCCTCTCTGACCTGGGCACGGTGACCTGGTCACACCGACCACCCCCGCTCTGCTCTGCCCGTGGGTTCTGGAGCTGCCACATCAGGCCCTGCAGCCAGAATCCCCCATGGCGATCCAGCAGCCAGCCAGTGGGTCCCTCCACTGGAGAGAAATGGGAGATCTCATTTCCTTTGAATGATACACAAGGGGCCGGAGGAGCACCCAAGATTCCAGCAGCATTGATTTTAGGTGTCCAAAGTTCCATAAGGCATCTTTCCAAGAGCACGGCAACCCCAGATGGATTTGGGAAGAATTCTTCACAAAGTTTTATAACTCCCTCTGGTTTTTCCTGCTTTACTCTTTTTCACAGATTCTCCCAGAGACAGAAGTAAGAAACAGGTTTGCAGAAAGAGAAACCAGGTTTTCTCCCAGTTTTCCATATCCTAGTCCTGGAAAGCCTTGGCAGCCAAGCCTAAACAACCAACCTGCCAAAGTTCAGTTCCACTTTGTGGCCTCCTTATCAGCAGGTTTTTTTCACAGGCTATTTCTGTTTGCCTTTCCTCTCCAGGTATTGTATTGAGCTGCAGCCAGCAAACATTCCAGGACCTTACCTTCAGGGCTTAGACCCTCCACAACCACCTCACTCCGAAATATTTTATTTTTCCCCGCCCCGGATAAAGAACTAAAACTTTCTGTGTTCAGCAGGACTTTCCTCCTCTGGTGTGCTTTGCTCTCACATTGCACTGCAGAGCACAAATCCCCCAGAGCCATAGAATGGTTGTGTTGGAAGGAACCTTGAAAATCATCCAGTTCCAATCCCCTGCAACGGGCAGGGACACCTTCCACTATCCCAGGTTGCTCCAAGCCCCATCCAGCCTGGCCTTGGACACTTCCAGGGATCCAGGGGCAGCCACAGCTTCTCTGGGCCATGGGCTTCTCTGCCCATGACAGGGGGTTGAAAGAAAATGGTCTTTAAAGGTCACTTCCAACTCAAACCGTTCTATGATTCTATAAAAGCTAAATGAAAATGCTAAAGAGAAGAAAAATTTTCAAGCTAACTATGGGGTATTTGTCCATAAAGACCATCAGAAGACCAAGTGAAGACACCACATATGGGAAACCTATACCTGGAGTTTCCCCAGGTTGCTCTCAGCTGGATCTGCCCTGATTTTCTGATCACAGCAGTGGCCCAAAAGCCCAGTGGTGATGCAGAGCTGGAAGATGTGCCCTCAAAAATGCCAAAGCACTAAAGTCTTGGGGGTTTGGTGCCACTGTAATATGTAGATCACTTCCAGAATGACACTTGAAGTGCCCCCTCTCTCCCATTCCCCCATTCTTTTTAGCAAAAAGCCTTCCCAGGACCCTGAATTGCATCACCACCACTTTGGTGTCTTTAGAAAACAATTAAACTCAGCAGTCACAAAGTTCTCGCATTAAAAAAAAAACAACAAAACTGTATGATTAGTGGGCCAAGGGATTTAGAAATGGATCTCCTAAGCCCTTTCCCGTTTCTTTCCGGGGGTAACAGCGCTCACAGTCCCACCCACCAGCAGGCGCTCCCCGTCCCCTGGCCCTTTAAGTAACTTGAGCCTCCGGGCTGCAAATCCCAGTCTCCAACTAAAAGGATGGAAAAGCTGTCCCCCCCCGCCCCTTCCCCTTCTGGGTCTTTTCTTTTGAAAACAATTATCTTCTATCCCATGAGAGAGAGATCACCAAAGGACAGGGCAGCTTTCTGAGCATCCTCCTCCCAAATCAAGACAAACTGGCAATTTCTCCACCCCGCAATGCTTCTGGCAGTTTTTTTTTCCCCAGCTTTCCTCCTCTCTCGCCGGCCTTTGGCAAACCTCAGCTGATTTCCAAACCCTCCGTGGGTGCTGGGGATTGGTACAAAGGTTTAATTATTTGCCTTTTCTTGGGTAAGGCGGGGATAGGGAGAAGGTCGGGCCCCATCGCCTGACGCTCCTTATCTTGCCCACTTTTGTTGTACAGTCACTCTCTCCCACCCCCCTTCCTTCCCTGTCTCCCGCCCAGCTCCCAGAGCCCACCATGAATCCGCAGGCGGTTTGGGGATGCTTTTTCCTGCTTTGCTTTTCCTTCGTGAGAGCAGCGAAAGGTAAGAGAGACTTTGGGCTGATTTGGGTCCAGGGACTCGACGGGGTCTGGATACCCGGAGAGGTGAGATGCTCCTCCCAGCACTTATTTTCCCGGTCTGCAGCCAAGCAGGGAACAGGGACTGGTAAACTGCAAGCAGCGCGAGCATCTCCTGAGGCAGGGAAATCTTGGGGATTGTGGAAGTCCTTCCTGGGGGGGGGAGGAAAACCAGAGAGCTGGAGCTTTTTAAACTGCACACAGTGCAGAACTATACAAACCCTTCAGTCTGTCTCACAGAGGAAAGCCCCAGGGACTGAGCTGGATTTCCATTGATTCATTTGTTGTTAAAAGCAGCAAAGCTATAAAACATTTCAGAAGCCCAGCAAGTGGATCAAATTTGCAGGAGAATTTCGAGTGACTTCAGAAAATATATTTGACTAGTTTTGTCACAGCAAAGGCAACCTTCCTCCCATCAATCACACTTGTATATGAGCAAGAGAATGGACTCCAAATAATTCTGGAGAAATAAGATTGAAGCAGGGCGCTTTGACCTAAAGCTGTCCCACCAACTTCATTTTGCGTTAGCACAAAGTCAGTGATTTAATTAAAAGTTAGAAGTTCTGATGGAAAACTCAGAATATGAATAATTCAGCTTCTTTTCTCCCCTAAGAATGTTGATTGTGCCCCAGTTAATGCCCAGTGCTAAAAAGGCACCAGAGATATCCCCACCATGTCTGTGGGCATGCTCAGAAAACTTCCCTTTAGGATTAAAGTGTGTTTCTTTGGCATTTCTAAAAGTCCTGAAGTCCCCAAGCAGAGACCCTGCTCCAGCCATCATTTTTAAGGCAGGGCTGGAAACACGAGAAGGAATCAGCCATCAGCCCGGAAAACACCCAAATATCCAAACCACGGGCACAAATAATTCCCCATGAAAACCTCCCCATCAGCTAGACTTCCAGTCCCAGGAGGCGGAGTGATGCACAGGTCACGAGCACCTCTGCAAGTCCGGGTGCCCTCTAGGATGCAGGTTGCTGGGTGCAGGAAGCGGAGGTGATCCAGGACTGCTTACCTTCAACATTTCCATCTTTCCATAGGGAATTTGCAGCCACTCTCTTTCCAGCCCAGGACCCTGTATCAGTACCGGTACACCCTGCATGTCCAGCTGGACCACACATCCACACCGTCCCCGTGGGGAGCTCGGCTGCAGGCTGAGGCACTGATCCATCTGCGCCGGCTGTGGAGGGACCGAGGTGGGGAAGAGCTGATCCAGGTGCAGGTGGGTGGAGTGGTACAGCCATCACAGCCGGGTGTTCCTGCTGGGAACACCCCAGGAAGTGCAACCCCTTCCCCTTCTAGTCCACGCCAGCTGAAAAATGACCTCTCTGACCAAATCCACTACCTGCAGGTAAAATACACACCACCTTTAGAGCAGACACGCTTGGTCACTTCTTTCTGCCATCTTCTGCTGTCGTAGATCCATGACCTGAAGGCCCAACACCAGCCAGAAGAGGAGAGGAACCAGGACAGCTCTGGAGTTTCCCCTGTAGAGATTGCACTGAGCCAGGAGGCACAGGCAAAGTTCCAGCAGCCAGTGTTCATCTCCTGGAACAGCGGGAAGGTCAGCTGGACACCTCCTGGGCTTGTTCATGCCCTCTGCAAAGCACTCCTGTCCTCATCCTTAATTCTCTCAGCTATGAAGCCCATAGGAGCTCCTGCTCCACCTCTGATTTCAGAGCAGAAGGAACTGGACAGAGTGGCCAGTGTAGGACCTTACATGGAGTCCCATCGTCCAAAAGGACTCAGCCAGAGCTGCAGAATCCCATGTTAAAAGCTCTTCAGTCCTAACCATGGGATAATAAGCTCCTTTCTGACTTTCTCCTCTAAGGGTGGGAAGGAAAGGAAAATTTTGTGGGCTTGCATCCACAGACCTCATGCTATTGAGGGATAAGGTCCTCCTTGAGATAATTCCTACAGGGTGTTCTCAGGTTCCCTTTTGTCAGGGAAGGCAGCAGAGAGCCTTCAAGGACCACAGAGATGTCCCCTCAGCCAGGCACCACCTCCTGCCTCCCCAGGTCAAAGCTTTCTATGGGAATGCAACGGAAAACATCCTGATCTCCAACCTGAAACGAGGCATCATCAGTCTGTTCCAGCTTCAGCCCCATGCCGGCACCACAGTGGAGGTAGGTCCAGAGCTGGGGCCACATCTGCCCAAAATCCAGGGATGTGCCAGGAGAGCTGGCTCTGGAGCCTAGCCAGCCCATGAGCTTCAGCAAAGGGGGCAAAATTCAGGATAAACAACATGGGCTCTGCTTCTTCAGATGGACTGTGAGCAGGGATGACTATTGGAAAGGCAGAAGACTTAAAATAAAATAACTTAATATCCAGCAATAGGCATCCTTACAAAATCATAACCTTTCCCTTGACAGTGGGAACAGCATTCCTGCCAAGCAGGATTTGCTTTGCCAGCAGCCAGCTGGAATGACCCGCGAACAACATGAAATAACCTCAGAACCCCAAATGCAGTCACAGAGATGCTGCTGCTGCTGGTGGTGGTGGTGTTAGCCTGAATTTGCAAAGATGCCCAGATGGACTTGAAGATATCCAACCCCCGCCTCCCCCCGATTTGGCCCACTTTCTAGATTTTTGATGCTTTCCTATTTATTAGGTTGGCCTTTGTGTCTGTCCTCTCCACAGATCATTTAATACCCATGGTCACTCCTGTTTGTGTTTCAGGAAGACGCCTCTGGAAGCTGCCAAGTCACCTATGCCGTGTCCAACCATTCCATCACCAAGACCAAAGATCTCCTCAGCTGCTCAAAGCCAAAGTCTGGATTCACCTCCGTAAACAAAGCAAGTCCATTGCTCTCACTGTGGGGGGGCTCAGCTCATCTTGAGTATAGCAGGGCCATCCCTAAAATCTTTTTGCAGGTGGGCTTGGATTCCCATTCCCAGATGGCTTCAGCCTTCTGCACCAGTTTGGGATGGGACTCTTAGACCCATCCTGAAAGTGGGATGCACCAACATCCCTCAGGAGGATCTTGTGGTGTCAGGGTGGGTAGGAGCAGTAAAGGTGCTCTGGGTCATCCCACCCACACTCTTGTTATCACTTTTGACCTGTCAGCTGATCCTGCTTGACAAGGTGGAGATACGGGGATGTTTTTTGGGTCTCGGACTCACTGGATTGGGGATTAGTTTGACAGGACTCTGGTTTTGCTTAAAACAGTAGCCTGTGTTTAGCCCTGACACAAACAGATGAAATCCTGCGGGTCCTAATGCAGTTACACTTGCCATAACCAAAATTTAAGTTTTTTTAAAAATATATAAACGCTACTGAATTCAATATAAAAATGGACATCCCCATGGAGACCCTGTAGGCCCTGGCAGGGGTCTCAACACCACCTTGTCATGCAAGTCCCTGTGTCACCACTCTGTCTACCTGCATCAACCACAGGTGAGAGCATCCCCTTGCTGTGGTCCTCACCTGGTGTTGCCTTCTCCCACATCTGGGAAGAAGGTGGGCTCTTCTGGATTTTCCTTTCCTACATTTTGCAAGTGAAGTAGGTGACTTTGTGGACTGGAAAGTTCTTTTTCTGCTAATGGAAAGAGAGAAATCTCCTGGGGAAAGGGGAAGGGAGAAGAAGGTGCATCTTTTTCTCCTTGCTTTTCCTTTTCCAAGATTTTTGGAGTCGAGTGGCAGCCCTCCAGCAGAAGCCAGTATGTGGTGAAAGGCAACCTCCTCCAGTCGGTCCTGGCAGAGGAAAGCCACGTGGTGGCTCCAGCCCTCAGATCCCGCTCTGGCATCAAAATCAGTTCAAGGTGAGCGATGATCCCAGCCATGAGCATGGGGGAGAAATGCTTATGGTTGGGATCACAAAACTGCAATCACAAAGCTTTCCATTGCCTATTTCTCCCTTCACAGGCAGCAGCTCCAGCTGGTGTCTCCTGCGATGCCCGGGCCAGCAGAGGCATCTGGACAAAGCCTTGAGGATGTGCTGGCTGGCATGGATGCACGGCCCCAGCCCCTGGGCATGGCCAGCCTGCCCTTCAGGAGGGTCTGCACCCGCTGCCCATCGGTCAGTGATGCTACTGACCCCCAAAACTCACCAGGGGCTCTCCCCCAAGCTGGACACTTGTAGGATTTGGGGTTAAACCTCAGGGGTGCTTTTGGAGGGGCTGGTTACTGCTGCTTTGGTGTAAACACTATCCCATGGTAACAGGGGAAAAGAGGCTGAATCCCACCTAACAAACCTCACCTTTGCAGCCGAGAGCCTTCCTGAAGGCTTTTGACAGACAGCGAGTCAAAACAGACACCTCGAAGGCGGCAACAGCCTGGCAGTTCCAGAGGTTCATCCAGATGCTGCGTGGCACCAAGAAGAGGGACGTCCTGCAGCTGCTGAGGAGAGCGCCCGAGGAGATGCGGTGAGAATCCCAGGAATCATCTCTCCAAAATTCTGAGCACTGGACAAGATAACCAGGATCGTTTGGTGCTGCTCCATGCACCATCCCTGGTCCAGGCAGCCATCCTGACTAGCGGCAGTGTTCTCTGGCTTTTCCTAATGCCCGTCCTGCCCAAGCACTGCATGGTTTTTGTGGGCCATGCCACTGATGAGTTCCCTCTTCCTGCTCCAGCCCCTTCCTCGTGGAGGCAGCGGTGGCCACACAGTCGGTGGCTTCCTTGGCAGCGCTCTCAGACTTCCTGGATTTCAGCAAGGAGCCCGACTCCCTCCTGGAGAAGTTTCTCTACGCAGCAGCTTTCTCTCCCCGGCCTTCTGGAGAGCTTCTCCATCTCGTCTTAGTAAGTATAGACATCCCTCTCTCTCTTCCCAGAGTGTTCTGCACCTGGGATGGATCCACACACTATGGAAAAAGGAAAATGTTTCTGTAGAAAGTGATTTTCCTGCCCATGGGATTGTTTTATGGGCATTTAATGGGTGATGGGAGTAGATGCTCCTCAGAGGAAGAGAATTCAGCAGAAAATGCTTTATATCAGTGCATTAGAGATAATAAAATCTTAATTTAGAGCCACAGGATTTTATCCGATTAAGTCATGCATGGCCTCCTTCAAGGCAGGTAAGAACTAGTTTTTCCTTACTTGCTTAAGAAACACTTTGAGATAAGAGGTAAAGCATACTCCTGCTCTTTTTTTTCCCCTCATTTCTTTTCTCCTGCTTCCTATTACCCCTTTCTTGATGCCCAGGACAAGCTGGATGGGAAGCAGCTGGCACCTGAGACCTGGGAGACAGGGATAGTTGCCGTGGGCTCTCTGGTGGGCAAGCTGTGCCAGCAGAAGCTCTGTGGGCTGCAGGTGGGTCCTCTGCAATCCCTCACACTTGGCTTTTGGGGACTCAGTTCCAGGGGTGCCCAGAATATCTCCTGTTCCCTCACCTCCCTCTCCTCCTGCAAATCCCGGGCAGGTGGTGGAGCGTGGGGTGGAAACCATCCTCAGGGGGCTCAGAGGTGCCGAGGAGGAGCCCGAGGTGGTCATTTACCTGCTGGCCCTGGGGAATGCGATGCTCCCCGAGACCATCCCCACTCTCCTGGACCACGCTGAGGACGGTCCCACCACTGTCACTGCCGCAGCCACCTCTGCCCTGCAGCGATTCCCCGTTCCCTACATCTCCAGCAAGGTAGGAAAGGAAGTTGCCGAGGCTTGGTGCTCCCCTCCCTGCTCAAAGCCAAGCTCCTGGGGGGCATTTGCACTCTTTTAATTACCCCTTCTCATCAGGTGAAGCGAGTGATGAGGAGGATTTTCCACCAGAAGAGGAAGAGTTATGACAAAACCTGTCGCCTGGCCGCTGCAGAAATCCTCCTGCATAACCACCCCTCCCCCATGGATGTCATCAACATCCTGCTGGCCACCAGAGAGATGGAGACGGAGACGGCCACGTTCCTGCTGCTGAAAGTCCAGAACACCCTGCGTGACCACCACCACCTGGCAAGGTGGGGCTGGAGGGGGTGGTTGCATTTTTCCCTCTGCTCTAAATCATCTTTTTCTCCTCCTCCTCCGCAATCCAGCTGTGGGTTTTGGACCAACATGTCTTTAAAATGTGCTAAGATCACTTCACAGGGACTGCCTGGACATTCCTGGAGTGACAAAAGGGATGCAGATGCCACATAGCCAGGCAAAACCTGACATTCCTTGTCATCCTGCCCCACGGCAGCGGGACCCAGGCTTGTGGTTTTGGCAGAGTCCTTGGAGGCCAAAGCTCTGGCTCCCAGGGCAGTGCACAATTTGTACCTGCATTAATCTTCCTGTCTGCACAAAACAAACCAAGCACTCACATCTTTTAGAGCTAAGCAAAAGCTGCACAAAAATATCTGCCTGGTTTATCCTAGTAAGCCAGAGGAAAGGGAAATTCCAGGGTAGCCCATGTCTGATGCTTTCATTCTTTGCTCACGCTGCTCTGGGCAGTCAGCAACCATGAGAAATACTTTGGCAAATTACATTTCTTTCTGCAGTGACCACTGACCTTTTCCCTTTCCTTCCTCCCAATGCTGACACATCCTTTCCTTCTCTTTTCCAGGAACATAATGAAAGAGATAATAGGAGACCCGCAAATAAATAATTACAACTTCTTCTCTAAAGTTGGCATCTCCTCTTCTTTCTCAGGACCTCTGACAGGTGACAGCACAGAGGACACTGATCCCATGTCCCCTCAGAGGGTTGAAGGATGGGTTGGTGGGAAAAGGCAGCTTCCAGAAGCGGATTCAGGCCTATAGAATGCCCCAAAATCTCAGCAAGGTTTCTGAGAATGTCCTCCAGCACCAGCTGGCTGCCACCACATGAGATATGAACATACCTTTCTCTAACACATATTTTTCCCAAATCCTGCTAATTTGAAAGAGGAGCTTCAGCTGGAGGTGAAACCAACAGTTGATTGTTGGTGGGAGTTTCTGTGCTTTCCCTGATAAGATATATCACTCCACTCCTCAGTTCCTTTTGTATTTTTAACAAGACCTGCAAAGAGGAGGATTTTTGTACTGAATTGAAAAGAAAGAACCAAATTTCAGAGAGTGCAAAAAGCAGCACTTCCTAAATATCTGCTTAATTCTTCATCCCTCAGCTCTCAGTCTGGCCTTGCAGAAGATCAGTAAAGGTGGAATAGCCTTGCAATGCTAAATTCTTTGAGTATTGCAAGAATGGAAGGAGAAGATGCAGAATGGTACCACAGGTTTGGGTTGGAAGGGACCTTAAAGATCATCCTGTAACAACCTCCCTTCCACCAGACACCCAGGGGTGCTCATGGGCATCTCTCTGCCTTTCAGTCACCCAGGACCTGATTTCCACTTTTGGGCTGGACCTGCTGTTTTTGGAGGGTGGATTCCTGAGGAAGAGCGTCTCCGACTTCTCCCTGCTCAGCCACGGCCAGCGACTTCGTGCAGCTCAGGTGCCAGAGGGAGAGGGCCTGGGGGCTGGAGGGGGGTGACAACACCAGCCCAGTGCTGCCACTGCTGTCCCTGTGTCCCCTCTTAACCTCCTTGTGGTGTTCACCTCTGCATTCAGCATGTCCTGTATCAGAAACAGGCAAATTCCCAAATCACCAGTACGGAACCAGACACTCCTGCTGCAGAGAAGGGAGCCCCCCGCTCCCCCAAAAAACAGAGGATGCAGAGATGGTGTGTTCAGAGATGGCTTGGATGCCTCATCCAAGTCACTCCATCGCTGATGTCCTGCTCCAAAGAGTGTCTCCACTTCTGTCTTCCAGGTCACCTTTGAAGCACAAGGGATGGAGTCAAGGATGGGAGAAAACCTCTCGGAAGGGGAAGAGGAGCCGGAGCTCATGGCTGGGATGTCGGCCACCTTCTTTGATGTCCAGTTGCGGCCAATCATCTTCTTCCAGGGCTACACAGATCTAATGGCCAAGGTCCTGCTGAGCAGTGGAGAGCCCACCAGTGTGGTCAAAGGGAACCTCCTGCTGATGGACCATCACCAGGTACCGGATGGGGAGGAAGCAGTGACCTCTCCTGCTGATGGACCATCACCAGGTACCGGATGGGGAGGAAGCAGTGACCTGTCTCCATGCCACATCCCAGTGAATCCAGTAAAATGAGCCTGTGGATGTTACGCACCACAGATACAGGTCTAGGAGCGAGGTGGCACTGCCAGATGTGTCTTGGGGTTGGTACAGCAGTGGGATGGCTTGTTCTGCCATGGGAGACCCGTGGTTGGGGTTGCTCCTGTGCAGACCCAGCTGCAGGGTTGGGACAGACATTCCCAGCAGCCACAAGGCACTGCCAGTGTCAGCCACTCATCCAAGAGCAGTGCCCAGTCACAGGAAGCTCTGCCTGTTCCATCTTCCAGGTCATTCCTCTGCAGTCTGGCCTCCAAGTGACTGTCAAACTCCAGGGCGGGCTGGGGCTGGACATTTCAGCTGACATGGACGTGAGCATTTGGGAGCAGGAACTGAAAACCAGCGTCAATGCGAGGTCAGCGGGCGGGAAGCTGCTTGGCTCTGGGAATGGGAATGCCCAGGGGGTGAGGGTGGATTTCTGAAGTCCCCTGCTCTTCTTCTGGTGGGTCCAGCCTTTCCTGGTGGTTAGAAGCACCCCTTTCCCATGGCCAGACTTCCAGTTAAGGTGTTTCTGGAGTTGTTTGGTGCCCAGAGCAGGCCATTGCTCGGTGACCAGACCCCATATGCGTCCCTCTTCCAGGGGAAGCCTCACCATGGACTTCCAGGCAGAACTAGATTCCCCTTTCCTCCAAGCCACCCTGAGGAGCCAGACAGAGGTGGAGACCTCGATCCACTTCGACACCATGCTGAGGTTTTCCGGCAGCCCCGTGCTCATGTGCCTGCAGCTGAGAGAGGAACAGGTCCCGTACAGGTAGTCCCTGGGTAAAGCCAGATCCTGTAGAAACATCATGATGGGCTTGAGATAAAGGAGGGTTTCTTGGGAAGAGGAGAGAATTAACAGTTGCACTTACTGGGTTGGAATCGGTAGGGATGAGGGAAGGGCACCAAAAGTTCCTGGTAGGGGTGGAAGCACCATCCATAGACCATCAGGAGGTGGTCTGGGAGGAGAAGGATGAGATCCACCACCACCACAGCCTCCTGACCATCCTGCTGTCACCTTGTCCCACAGAGAAATCTTCACAGTTTCCCAGTCTGCTGGGAGCCAGAGCAGCACCTTTCGGAAAGGCCGGCGTGGCACTGTGCCTGGGAGGGAATTTGCCTTGCACCAAACCAATTCCAAGGTCTGCAATCTCCTGCTGACAGCAGAAAAAGAATAAGGAGTCAGAGCACTTTGGGACTCTCCTCCACAACCACCTTTTAATTAGAAAAATGCTGCAGTGAGGCCATCAGAAGGGACCACAGGAGGAACTGCTGAAGGACTGCCTCCAAACCTGCCCTCACACCCCAAAGGCTGAGATTTCCCCCTCCTGGACGCCTCTCCTTCATGGGGAAGGGCCTTGCTGGCATGTTCTCGTGAAAAACAGCCTTATTTTGCAAAATAAGCAAATGAGTTTCTCAGAGCACAAGAAACCCTCCTGCAAGCCTGCACCCCAAAATACCATGTTTTCTCCCCATTTATCAAAGTTGTCAGGAGGAAATACATTTGCAGCCAGCTGGAAGTCCCCACTGGAGGGAATAAGTGACCTTCTTTTAATGCACAGCTTTTGCAGCTGCCAAATTTTCCAAGAATATGGAAAAAACTGATTTCTGGAGGAGGTGTGATGGTTTTTAATTTTTTTTTATGCAACCCCAGAATAATCCTCAGGGAGACAAGCAGAGAAGCAAGACAAAATGCCAATTATTCCATGTTCTTTCTGGCTTAATTGAAGGTGTTCACATTTATTTGTGTACGAAGGCAACTCAGCTCCCTCTCAGCTTGGTGCCATCCTCATATTCCTGGGGGAACTTACACTCTTTTGCCAGTGCCTTCCCACTCCAGTGTCTACACCTGAATTTTTCCACGTATTTTTTTCCTTCTAAGCCAGGCAGGGCTGCAAGGATTGTCTGATGTCATTAAAAACACCTTGTAATTAAAACCCACAAGGGCATGAGCAGAAGTGACTTCTGCCTGCAGCCTCTCATCTTGATTTTTGATCCAAAGTTTATGCATTAATGGAGAAGCCTCTGTCCTCTCATCTCGTGAGCAGCAGCTCCCCTGCTCTTTTACTGGAGATAAGATTTGCTTCCACCCTGCATGTGGGAAGGCAGCATTCCAGCAACAGAGAGATCCAGCAGCAGAGAGATCCAGCAGCGTCCCTCTCCTGCTGATGTTTGGGCTCTTTTGGTGACCATTTCTGAGAATTGCGATTAGCTTCGGGTAAATATTGTCCTTCTGCTTTGCATTCTCCTCCCAAGCTGAATTGTTATCATCCCCCACCGCCCAGCACCTCCAGCAGTGGAGGGAGGCTCATGAGGAAAAAGCAGCATTTCTCCATTCCTTCCTGATAACGATGTGCCTTGGAAGGATTTTTAGCCCTTTTCTTTTGTTTGTGTTATAAAACAAGCTTTTTAGGAAAGAAAAGAGGGACATGGAGTATATTTTTTTTTAATTATGAGCCCAAAATGTTAGTACTGAGTCTCCTGATTCAGCAGAGGAAAATTGTCTGGTTTTCCATCTGGAGACACCAATCACGAGCGCTTTGGTTACGTACAGAAATAAATGCCATGTATTTTTATATTGTCTCTGTTTGACTCAACTTTTCTGGGCACACGGATGGGAAGGAGGGGAGAGGCACTTCTAGCAAGAACCTGCTTTCTAGGTCTGTATTTAGGGTGCCCTAAATAGCTGAATGCCCTCCAAAATAGGGATGCGAGGGCTACTTCTGCTCCTAAAACCCCCGGAGCACCCTTAGGGTTGACAGCAGCCCTGCCAGAGAGTTCCCATGGAGCCGCCTTATCCTCTCCTGCCAACTCCTGCAAAGGTATTGGAGGCCACCCAAAACTCTGCATAAAATCAGGGCTTCCCCTGCGCCAGGGTTCTGCTGATCCCAGGGCAGTCTTGCTCAGGGCCGGCCTCAAGGATACAGACAGTGATTGCCCTGGGACTGGCCCTCGGGTCTGAACAGGAGGATGCCAGCATGCCCCCGGCAGGAGGAAGCCCGTATCACTTTCTGCGGAGCTGATAGCAGCTCCCGCTTGCTTCCCAGCTTCACCCTCTCAAAGGAGCATCCCATTATTCCCCATTCCCCCAGTCTCAGAATCAGGATTTGGGCTGATTTCAGCTGTGTTTTACACCCTGATGAGTTGCTACAACCTCCTCTGCACATCTGCACAAGCCTTAATCCCAATCTAACCCCACTGCTCTGCCAGGGGTTTGTGAGGGACTATTTTGACCTGAAATCTCTCAGTCTCAGTGTTTGCTCCTCAGACAAAGCCAAGAGGCACCCACCTGCCATTTGGGACTTTTCCCATCACTCCCTTTCCTCTTTCTCCTCCTCTAGAGATCGGCAAAGGCAGATTTGTCATTCTGCTGAGATTTACCCCAAATCAGATGAACTTCTAGTCCCAAAGGATACTTGTCCTGCCAGAGAGACCAGGTCCCATAGCTGGGATTGGAGTTGGGAACGTGTTTCCAGACCCCTTGGAAGTGGTGAGAACATTTGAATTGGGATTTTACCAGTTTGCATTGCTGCTGGAAGCTTTGCTGTCCTGCTGAGCCACTGAATCCTGAAGTTTCCCAAGCCCTTCCCAATGATTTTTTTCCCAGTCCCGGTTAGCTACTCAAGCAGGAAAGGCAATGAAAGGACATGGGCCTTTTGGTAAGGTCACCCATTTCCTCGGCAATGGCCCCAAACCCTCCTAGGAGGGACCTTTCAGCCCCAGATCCCCGGCACAGGTGGCACTGTGCCCACGGAGCTGCAATGGAGTCACCCCAGTTTAAGTGGGCAGAAAGCGACCTGGATGTATTTTATCCTTGCAGGGATGGTGACTCCACCACTGCCCTGAGCAGCCTGTTCCAGTGCTTGACAGCCTTTTCATGAAGAAATTTTTCCTCCTTTCCAACCTCTCCTGGCACAGCTTGAGGCCGTTTCCTCTCCTCCTGTCCCTGTTCCCTGGGAGCAGAGCCCGACCTCCCCGGCTGCCCCCTCCTGTCAGGGAGTTGTGGTGGACCAGAAGGTCCCCCTGAGCCTCCTTTTCTCCAGGCTGAGCCCCTTTCCCAGCTCCCTCATCCTCCCAAAGAGTCATTTCATCCAGGAGCAAGGGAAAGGGACAGCCAGGCAGGGTTGGAGTGCCCGATGTGACTCCTGGTGAAGATCCCCCAGGACAGCCACTATCCATCTCCCAGGGATTTTGCAAGTGGAGCAGGGCTCCTGCCGCCCCTCCGGCAGCGGCTTTCCGTGTGGAGCTGCAGATCAGCAGTGACCTCCAGCGGCTGCAGCCAGATCTGATGGCGATGTCGGGATCAAACCCCTCCACTCCGGCCCCCCAGGGATGACCCAAAAGCGGCACACGAGGTCGAGAGACCTCTGCGATGGACCAGGGCTGACCCTTGGCAGCCCCTCACCCTTCTGACCCAGGTTTTGGGTGGCAGTGCCTTTCCCTCCTAGCCTCCAGGCTTGCCAACACAATCAGTTTTCCATGTTTCCTTTCTCCCGGCAAGTCACCCTATTGTCAGGATATCCCTATCCCGTACAGCCCTCGGGAGAGCACATGGCCACCACTCACCAAATGGGGCGGCGAAACATTATCTGCCTGTCTATTCCAGGTGGCTGCAGAGACAAAACTACCATGAGAGAGAGTGCACAAAAGTGAGGGAATGTGTCTGAGAGGATGGCGAGGGTCAGCTCTCCTTGGGAATTTAGTGGAGAGGCAGCTCTAAAGTGCTGGGACAGAGCTCCGATCAGCCACTGCTCTCTCCTTCCTAGGCAGCCCGCAATACAAAGAATTGTATTTCCTGACTGCTGGGCCCCAGAGACTCCCCAAACTCCACGAAAAATAATTTAAAAAACCAAACTAGTTTATAACTCACCAAAGCAGCAGTGAAAATCCCAGCGGTGAAAATCCCAGCACTGATCTGTGGCAACAGCAAACTTCACATAAAGCTGCAGCTGCACATCCCAAACCTCCACTGCAGAGCTGGCAGCTGCCTTGGGACATGCACATCACACCAGGATCCCTGCAAGGCTTTCCTAGGACATGCACAGGGTTATCCAAGAGCCACAGTGCCCTGGAATCAGTCTGGAGCATCCAAGGAGCAGCAGTTGGCAGGGTTGCTGTTGTAACCTGCCCAGCAATCAGGAACGCGGGGAGAAAGCTGGGAAGCTGCAACGGGACACAGCTGGGCAAACCACAGCAGCTGTGCCATGAGATGATCCCTGCAGGAAAAGCCGGGGAGAAAAGCTCAGGGCCAGGGCTGGTGAGTCAGGCAGGGAGCATGGGAAACAGCTGAGCTGAGCCAACAAAGCTCCAGGGCTGGGATAAAACCCTTTGGCAAAATCCATGGGAAAGAAAGCTGAAGTTTTCCTAGAAAACTGTTCCACCCACTCTATCCTGGCCACAAGTGCAAGTATTGAAGGGATGCAATACTTGCTGTAGGAAAATTAGCAGTGAAGAAGACACAGTGTTTGGAGACACAGGCATAATCCCAGTTCCCATGGGGACAATGGGGACAAGCACCTGCTCTGCCCCATCTCATGGAACCATAGAGTCCCTGACTGGTTTGGGTTGGAAGGGACTTTGAAGCTCATCTCATTCCAGCCCCTGCCATGGGCAGGGCATCCTCCACCAGACCAAGTTGCTCCAAGCCCCATCCAACCTGGCCTGGCCGTCCCAGCAAAAGAAAAGCCACAACCACACCGATTGCAAGACTTGAAGTCTCTCCTACCCCTTCTAAATCCAAAAATCCCTCCTTCGCAAAATATTTTGGCTGCTGCAGCCTAAAAACCTGAAGGTGCGATGAGCTGTAGTGACACCATGTGAAAGGGAAGCATCCAATGTACAGGTGGAAGAGCTTTTTCCGTGGTAAAATCCGAGCAGGGTTTTCAAAGCACTTGAAAAAGCAGGCACTGGAAAGATTCAGAGGAATCCGGTGTGGCTGGATTTTAAGGAATGCCCTGGTAGGATTTGGGTTTAACCTTTTAAGAGGGGCCATTAAAAACACAAGGGGAAGGACTGAGTGACTTCACACCAAAAGATGTAGTGGTTCCACTATCACTGTGAGCACCAGAGGTCTGCAGGAGACATTTAAAAGGGTATAAAGCAGGAAAGAGGAAGATAAAGCATTTTTTGAGGGATTACAGCAGCATCACTGACCACCACACCACCTACGAAGTTTCCACAGGAAGCACCATTTTGTGTGAGCGTGGCTTTAAAGCAGCTCCACACACCCTGAGGGCAAAGCCACGTTGTCCTCATCTCCCTCCCATGCAAGTGCCACCAGTTTGCCACTGCCCCCGTGGTCCTTGATAAAGCGGCACTGGGGACCACTCAAGCGTCCCCTCCCAGCCGTGCCCTGGGGTTCATTCCCAGCTGCCTGCAAAGGGCAGGAAGCAAGGCAGGGAGTGCACCCTGAGAGGGAAGAGTGGCCGCTCCCTCCAGCTGCTGCCCTCGCCTGCCTTGTCCTTGAGTGGTCCTTATTCCCAGCTGCTGTCTGGCAGGGTGGTGCTACCACCGGGTGCCGTCCTTCAGGCTTGGAACATCCCGGTCTAGTGGGGGGTGTCCCTGCCCACAGCAGGGGATTGGAATGAGAGGAGCTTCAAGGTCCCTCCTGACCCAAACCATTCCAGGATCCTGTGATTCTCTGGCCTCTGTGATTCTCTGCTCATTGCCACCGTGGCCACCAGCAGTTGTGCACCCACCAAGCACAACCTCGAGCTCAGAGAACACGTTCCCTTCTCCCAGCACCGGGCTTCTGCTTCGAGGATGGAGTGGAGCATCCATAAGCTGGGACAATCGAGGCAGCACCAAACCTTGTATGAGGGGTTGCCTAAAAGACCCAGCAACAGGAGCTGGTTTTTGGCATCAACCAGGAAAAGGAGGGGATGCCAAAACACACCCTGACATTTCTTCTCTGGCCTCATCCCTACCCTGGTTTCACCACTTTACATTTTTTACCTGGCCATGGCATCAGGGGCTCTTTTTGGCCTGAACCAGTAACACATCAGTATTTATTTCTGCACTGGCTAAACTATTTACATGTGTGTGTATATACATATATATATATATATACCTAGAGGTTTTCTTCCTCCTCAAAACAGCATTGTGAAATTCTGGCTGATAATGAGGAGGGACTGGGTTGAAATAACACAAAGTGAATCCATTTCAACAGCCACACATAGGTCATGCTCACATTTCCCCCTCCACACACCCATCCCCAAAACAGATCAACAGCAAGAGATTTTTATGTGGATTTATTTTTTTTTTTTTTTACATTATGTTAGAGTTAAAAAAAAAAAAAAAAGAACCCAACAAAATTAATAAATATTAAAAGTTAAAAAGCTCTGAATCTCATATGTACAAAACTTTATACATTATGGTAACACTGGACAAGGTTACAGCACAGGAACAACTTCATGCATCCACCCGGCTTAGGAGGGTGAAGGGGACCAGAGTCATCCTCTCCTCCTGGAGACAGGACCAGAGACAGGACAAAGCGACCCAACCTCAGCCTGCCTTCAGCTGGAATAAATTCCCCATCCCTGGAAATGTTCAAGGCCAGGATGGGGCTTGGAGCAACCTGGTCTAGTGGAAGGTGTCCCTGCCCACGGCAGAAGGGCTGGAACTAGATGAGCTTTACGGTTTCTTCCCACCCAAATCATGCCAGGATTCCATGAAATAGGCAGTGCTGGGTGCCAGCCCTGCAGCATCACCACCCCAGAGCACCTACAGCTGGTCGGGGGGAGGTTATCACACCCTGCTTTAGATCTCCCCCACCTCTCAGCTCGAGGTTGGGATCAGCACCTGCAGTGCAGCCCCCCTTCCCAAGTACCCCCCAGGGACCCCAGCTGTGGGTGCAAGGAACTGGGTCAGTCCCAAGCCACAGCTCTCCCCCGAGGTGTAGCGGGGAACCACTGCAAATATTCCTTAAGCAATAAAGCACCGATGGCCAGGCCAGCACGGAAGAGAGGGGCGCAGCTGGGAATTTGGGAGGAAGGACATCCCAGCCCATTTTTGAGGGGGAAGAAGGTCTTTTTCTTATGCTCCTTGGAGAGTAAACAAAGCGTTATCTTTGGCACAATAAATAAATGCTGGCGCTCCCATGGAGGGGCTGGCAAGGGGCACAGCGGTGGTGGCGGCGTTCCAAGGGATGAATCCCACCCTGGTATCCCCACAGGATCCCCTGTGGGTACCAATACCTGCATGTCCTGGATCCGGGCGCTCCACAGGCACCCTCCATGTGCCCACTCCCACGAGGTGTGCCAGTTGTGTGGCTCAGACAGATGGGGGGCTTTGTTCCATGTTTTGGGATGCCCACCTAATGCCAAAGAGCAGCACCCAGGAGGCCGGGGACCTCCAACCTCAGGTGCTTTAAGAGGAGTTGGAAAAATGCTCGTCCTGCCGTGACTCGGCAGCAGGAGGGTGTTGGGAACCTCTGGGGGAACACTGCAGAGTCCAGTGCTTAAAACATCAAGAATGCAGAGGGGTCTGCATCCATTTCAGCCAAAGAAAGCACCTCAGCCCTGTCACAATCCATGCCAGACCGGGAAAATTATCCCAGGCCAGGCCACCTCACCAGCAAGCCCTGGGTTCCCGCAGAGCTTACAAACACTGTCCCTAGGGACGCCACATCCTACTCCTGGGATACTAGGGAAGCAGGACCATCAGGGCCAGCGGATGCACCCACTCCATGCATGTGCTCCCAAGGACATCCCGCTTTGCAATGCCAGACTGGTCTATCTGCCAAGCCTTGCCTTCCTCGGACTCCACCTCCTCGTTCCCAAAACCTCCTCCCCCACAGATGTCCACCTTCCCCTGCCACTGCACCCAGAGGTGCCCTAAGCACCAAAACCATGGCAGCCCCCTCAGGGACACCATTTTGGGGAGGTGTTGAGGACTGAAACTTGCCAAGGCAAACCCTGTGCCCGGAGCTGACCCAACACCCAGCAAGGGAGGGCAGCCCAGGGCTCCTAAAGTGCTGTGCAAACGTTTAGTACTTGGCACAATAATTTGTAACGGCATTAATCACCCCCTTTCCACCCCTTCCCAAGCAATGAGAGATGAGGATGAATCTTCGTCTCTCTCCTCTGCTTGTAACTGCCCCTGAAATCCACTCCCGGCTTCCCAGTCACTCCCATTTCCCCCTGGAAGCTGTTGCTGCCCCACAGGCACTGGGTCCAAGGGTGCAGGGATGAGGCTGGTGATCCTGGGGAGGCTGGGCATCGGTATCAGCTCAAGGCTGGCCAAGGGCAGTATTGGCTAAAATAAAGTCACCCCCAGGTGACAGGCATTTTTGACATCAATTTTTGGTCTTTGACCTGTGGTTCTTATTGCTCACTTTGGAAATTCCTGGACCATCTCCTGCCTCCAGGACAGAAGCTGCTCCATGCTTGTCATGTTCCACCTTCCCCCAGACATGTTTCCCAAACTCTCTACCCCAACAGGGACAGGCCAGAGCAGCAGTTTGGGATTTCCCCACATTTTCCCTCTCCTCCCCTCACCACCTCCCTCCAGTTTCCCTGCCGCCCTCCCCAGATTCCCAGTATCCTCCCACTGCTATCCCCAAGTTTCAGGGCTGAACCACCAAGCCAGAACCCTCCTCTCCAGCACATCCTGTGTTGCTGCTTGGAGCAGAGGGAAGGAAAAAGCAACATTAAAGCCATCCCCCTCCCACATCTTTTTAGCACCTTGGGAGGAAGCAGCCTGTCTACCTGCAGCTTTTTTGCTCCTTTCCATCTTTTTTGCCATGGCGCTGTCAAAAAGCACCATGGCAAGGCTGGGAGGGCAAGGAGGATCATGAGAAATGAGTGGTTTTCCCAGGAACTTCTGGGTGTGGAGCTGGGTCATTTCCAAACCTGGCAGTGCCACCCATGAAAACCATCGCTGGAGGTTGGGGGGAGAGGAAAAAGACAGGGAGAAAGGGAGAGAAGAGGGAGAAAGGCTTTCCCTGCCCCACAGTGAGGTGGTCCCGAGCAGGTTACCTGGCCCCCTGGCCCCTTCCCAGCTCGCTCGGGGCTGGCAGCTCCCCTGGAAAGGCACCACTGCTGGATATCCCAGGTGCCGGAGTGGGGTCCCCGCCAGGTTCCCCCCGAGCTGGGGTGGTGGGGTAGGGGGAGAGCGCCGGAGCAGGGCTGGGAGTGGTGGTTCCCGGTGGAATGCCGGTGACAGGGGGTGAGCCAGTGGTGGAGGAGGCTTTCTTCCCACAGGATTCACAGCAGAGCTTGTTGTATCCAGGGATGGAGCAGTAGCGAGCCAGGACCTCCATCTGGCAGAAGATGGATTTGTCCCCGAGGCAAGGCTCCCCTGGAGAGGGAGAGCAGCACAAAATGAGGTGGCATTAGGCTCCCAGCCCTGCACCTTTTCAGTGGGATTCCCGAAGGGAACAAGGTACCCTTTCAGGGTGCTGCCTACCCACATAGGAAGTGGGCAAAAGGGACCTGGAAAATGAAGCCAAAGTACTGAAGGATTCTATGTGTGGAGAAAAAACAGAAAGCAAGGGATGCTCCAAACCAGGGTGCACGTCACCCTATGAAGGCTATGAAGGACTCCAAGGGGGAAAAACCAGAAGCCTTCTCCCCCACTTCAAAAAATTCCAAGGTAAAAAGAAAAGGGCGTAAAAACCGGGAGGCAAAAGGAGCGCAACACGAAAACTGCAGGACCTCGTACACCACAAGATGGCAATGGAGCCACGGGCTTTGGAGCAGAGGCATCAGGGATGCGTCAGCGGAGGGTGAAACTCCCCAGGAACACTGCTGGATGTACTCCCACCTCTGCATTTCCCACAGGGAGGCGCAGAAGTCCTCGGGAGGGTTATCCTGGGAAGCGCCGCCCTTACACAAGCACGGGCACTTACTGGAGGAGATCTTGCTCACGGGGTTTTTGACTCCGTCCTGGGGCACCCGCTGCCCTTTGGTCGTGCCGTGGTCACCAGCATCAGCACTGGCAGTGATGCCAGAGAGCTTCCCTGTGGAGAGAGCACCACGATGCCCAGCAGCCACGGGAGGATGGGGGTACTCAAAATACCTCGGGAGGGTGTTTGGTTTGTTTTAAGGGCTCTCCTTAAACATTAAATCCCTTAAGGAGCACCTGGTTGGCTCAGCACTTAAACCACTCAAACCCCACCCAAGATAAAGTCGAGGGTGCCCATCTCCATCAGCTCACCGCATCTTCAAACTGCCAGAAACCCCGAAGCCAGACAATGCCTGGGCTAAGAGCAGAGAAGGGAAATATTTTGGCAGGTTTTTAACTTTTTTTTACTGCCAGCAGCATCAGGGACGTTCAACCCAACCTTGTCTGCTGGCATCCCCTAAAGCCACAGCGGGCTGGAGGCATTCATGGGGGTTGATCCCCACCAGCACGTGCCCCATCCCACTACCACCTCCTCCTCCTCCTCCCTCCTCTCACCCGGGCAGAGGGCCACATGGCAGCCCTGGATGGCCTCCGGCTTGTCACCCTCGCAGCGTGCGCCGCTGTCGCTGCCCTTGCACACCACCTGCCGCTGCTGGACGCCTTCCCCACAGGTCACCGAGCACTGCGCCCAGCAAGACGGAAAGGCAGTCAGTGACGGCGTGGGGACTGCCCCCACACCCCAACAGCTCCCCAGGATGTGCTGACGACAATTCTTCAGGTGCTTTCCGATACGGGATTTCTCTCCCTGTCTCCCAAACCCCCATGCTCTCTGCACAGGGATGCCCTCCCCTCTCTCATTTTCAGTGAGCCCGTGAAAGCATCACTGGCTCTTGTACCCTTGCTACCCATCCCTGGAAGTGTTCAAAGCCAGGCTTGGAGCAACCTGGTCTAGTAGAAGGTGACCTGACCAAGGCAAGGGGTTGGAATGAGATGGGCTTTAAGGTCCCTTCCAACCCAAACCATTCCAGGATTCTGTGAAGTTATCACTGCCACTTGTATCCTTATCTCCACCAAGGCCAGGCTGGATGGGACTCTGAGAAACCTGGTCTAATGGAAAGTGTTCCTGTCCATGGCAGGGGGGTTGGACTAGATGACCTTTAAAGCTCCCTTTTAACCAAACCATTCTAGGATTCTACTCCACGACCCCTATAAGCACCTGACCTTCACACCCACCTCCCATACCCCTCCTTCCGGGGGCTTCCTCACCTCGGACCAGGCTCCTGTCCTCCACTGTGCGGGGCAGGGCAGGCGGCTGCAGGGCCGGCGCGTCTCGGGGCGCTGCCCGGGGCAGTATTTGGTGTGCAGGGTGCGGTTGGTGCCGTCCTGCAGGTGCTGCACACACTGCACCGCCCGCGCCTGCACCCCCAGCTTCCCGCAGGAGCGGCTGCAGGCACCCCACTCCTCGGCCACCCACCTGCCGGGGCGGGAAGATGGACATGGAGAAGGCATTTGAGGTGATGCTCACGCTGAGAAGCGGCCAGAAACGCTCCCAATGTGACCCCAAACCCCTCCCGAGAGGCCACACAGAGAGGACCTACATGGGCTGGGAGCATTCCTGGAGGTTACAGCGCCTCCGGATTGGCTTCGGCTTCTTGCTGTTGTCACAGAAGTTTCTATGCACCATCCGGTTGTCGCTTTTCCGACGGCAGCCATACTTGGTGTACTGGATGCCTGAAGGGGCAGAGCACAGGCAGTGAGGTGATGGGTGTGGGAGTCCCTCCAGGTTCCCTCAGGTCCCTCTCCTGCATCCCGGCTGGGATACGCGCTCTGGAATGTCACCACTCAGGTAAGACCCAGTGTTTGCCGAGGATGTTCATGTGGCTGCTGGATCCCCCCTGGCGTCCCCCAGGCTGCTGTGGGGTGCACACAGCTCGTGGAAAATGTCCCAGCCCATGGCAGGGTTTGGACCAGGTGACCTTTAAAGGCTCCTTCCAACCCAAACCACTCTGATTCCCCGAGCACAAGGTGTTCCCCATGAGCTGAGGGTCAGATCCCAATGGCCATATGGAAACGAGGCTTTTATCAGCAAACCCCACGCCTACTTCCATGCAAACTTTAGTAGTGGTCATCTTCAAAATCACTATTTCTTGGCTCAAATCCAGTTACAAACAGCCAATGAATTCAAAAATCATAGCAGGTCCACGGAGCAACAGACAAAGGTATGCACACATGATCACATAAGCCTGTTTCCATAAGAAATCCGGCTAAAATGCTCACTTAAACTGCTTTGCAATAATTTCTCCTTGCCAGAGATGCCCCAAGGGGCTCACACACCCTCTACCATATGCAAGCATCCCCCCCAAGCACGCCCTGTAGACTGTTATGAAGAGGAAGTTACCTCCTCCACACGCCTTGGAGCACTGGGACCAGCTCTTGAGGGCCCACTCGTAGGAATCCATCTCCTCAAGCAGGACATTGTTATTGCCAATCATGGGCAGCAGGTCTTCATGGATGATGTACCGGTACATGAGGCTGCTCCTCGCCTCCTGCTCCTGAGGGATGACCTGCGGGCACAGAGGGAACAGTCAGAGAGGGGCAAGAATGATGCCGTGGGAGAGGGACCACGTGGCAAGGTGGCCTACGCCCAGAACTGGGGATGAACACAGGGATGGATGGGAGCACAGACCTGCCATTCCTTGCGTGCCCAGGGAACCCAACCCCTGACTCCCCAAATACCAGCATAACTAAAACGGGATCTGGAGTCACAAGCAATTGCTGCAGAGCAAAATGCAGCTGGACTCAAAGGCAAGTGCCCAAGCAACATGTCCTTGTGCCATTCCCTCACCCAGTTTGCCACCCTTTGCTTCTGGCTGGCTCATTCCCTGGATTTAATGACATGCCCCACACCCTTCCTCTACCCACGTCCTTCCATCACCTGCCACATCACACCTCAGACCACCTCCCCTGTCTGTGACAGTCATCCCCAAGCCCCACAGAGCACGTGCCAGCCAGGCTTACCAAGACACTGATGGCCTCGTGCAGGGGACCGCTGGTTTTCAGGCTCTCCTTGCCTTGTTCCACAATGTATTCCCACTCCAAGCCCATCTCAATGAACACTCGGTTTTTGGCTTCTTTGCCCTTGGCATTCAGGATGAAGTTCCCCGTGGCTTGATTCTTAACAGCTGGAGGAGAAAGGAAATATTGTCAATATCATTCCCTCTGGTCACTCACTTTGGAGTACTGGAATGACCTAAACAAGATCCTTTTTGGTGGGAATTATCAGAAAAGGGTTGAGAAAGGGGGAAGGGAGAGGTGAACTAGGGCGTGCTCACCGATGCTGTGGGATGCTGGCTCCACTTCTTCTATCTGAAGGTGCCTCGCTCCAGCTGGGATCTCAAACATCTTCAAAGTACCTGAAAGGGAGGGATGAAGGATGGAGGGAAGAGAAAGAGCAGGTTTCTCCAAACGGACACGTGAATCCAGCTCGTGAATCTGCTTCCAAACCCACCCAGCCCTCTCACCTGGCTGCTTGGGGGTCTTGGCCAACGTGCCCTTCACCGTCCGGCAGTGGGAATTGTCCCCCCCGCAGACCCCACACTTGTCATCCTGCTTCAGGGAGCCAACCTCCTTGTCACAGCCGACGTGCTGGCACCCGGGGGAGGAGAGGACAAGCCTGGGGTTACACGCCTGTGGCCCAGCCCGGGGTTACAGCCCTGCGGCCCAGCCCATCGCTCTGCCATCCCTTTGCTGCACGTGGGCTTGGCCCTCAGGGGCAAAACACCTGTCCCCAAGGGGCTGAGCTCTCTCCTGGCCGAGGAAAGGACAGGGACAGTCCCACAACAGCTCCTCACCACGCACTCGCCCCGGACGCAGACGCTGTAGGGGTCTCGGTAGCTGCAGCGGGTCCCGTCGTGAACAACCTGGTTCATGAACACTACGTCTCCCGTGCCCTCGGACTGGCAGATCAGCTCACACTTCTGAGCATCTGCAGCAAAGGAAAAGGGAAAGGGGAAAAAAAGAGAGGTGGGGGGGCAAAAGGGGTTGTGGAAATTCATTAGAGTGAGTGAAGACAGAAACCCACCTCAGCTTGTACCCCTGAGCACAGCCACAATTCCAAAACCCAGGATACTCATGTGGCTTATCTCCCAAGTCCATTTGCTGCTCAAGAGCCTGCACTTTTTCCCAGTACATTCTCAGGAAATTAAGGGAAGGACAGGACACACTACATGAGGCTGTAATTCAAGTAGGCAGCTCTGCTCTGGAAACAGGCTGGAAGAGCTGGGGGTGTTCGGCCTGGAGAATAGAAGGCTCCAGGGAGACCTTAGAGTCCCTTCCAGTGCCTGAAGGGGCTCCAAGAGAGCTGGAGAGGGACTTTGGACAAGAAGAAAGGTCCAGAGTGACAGGACAAGGGGGAATGGCTTCAAACTGACAGCAGGGTTAGATGGGGTATTGGGAAGAAATTCTTTCCTCGGAGGATGGTGAGGCACTGGCACAGGGTGCCCAGAGCATCTGTGTCTGCCCCATGCCTGGAAGCGTTCTTCCAGCTGTCAGTAACCTGGTCTAGTGGAAGGCGTCCCTGCCGTGGCTGCGGGGTTGGAATGAGAGCATCATTAAGGTCCCTTCCAACCCAAACCATTCAATGGTTCTGTGATGTTAAAAAGCTGGCTGCTTGATGTTGGCTTATTGCACAACAGTTTCCAGCTCAGGAGCTTCCCACCACCCGACATCTGTGCAGCTGGCACAGTCTCCATCTCAGGGTGATGAAGGAGGAATCTGGCTACCACTCCTTTGCTAGGACCTGCCGCCACTCACCGTCGTGATGCTCGTAGGGAAGCCAGGAATGTTTGCTGTTCTGGTGGGTGTAGTAGGAGTTGCGCTTGGAGCACTGCTGGGCACGGAAATCCTGGTAGGGCCCCGGGCACTCCTCGGCATTGCACACCTGGTACTCGTAGGTGGCTCCCGGGCACTGGCGCCCTCCATATGCTGGGCTGGAAAATAAATCCAGTGGGCTGTAAGAGCGTTGGAGAGGGGACGGTGTTCAACCCCAACACAATTCAGTGCCCGAATACACAGCACAGCTCCCGCAGGAGCAGATGTCCCCACCCCTGCCAACAAGGGGAAGAGCCAGGAGCCTCTGGCTCGCAGCCACTTCCAGTTGGGAAAAGGGAGGGAGGCAAAATCCAAACATACGGTGGGTTGTCGCAGCTCCGGCTGCGGGATCGCACGCCTCCCCCGCAGGTCCTGGAGCACGAACCAAACTTGGACCAGGAGCTCCAGCTGCCATCCTGGCTGTAAGGCTGCTCCGATGTCTTCCAGATGCAGTGGCCCTTGAAGCACCACTGGAAGGGAGGAGAAGGAATGAGTTCCACACCTCTTCCAAAGCGCTCAGCACCAGTGGAGAGCCCTCCTGCACCCACAGCACTACAGAAATGGTAAAGCACAGGAGGAAGGTGCTCTTGATCATGCCCTCGGACACATCTCTCCCATGGGAAGCAGGACCAGCCCCTACCTTGCCAGGAGAGCACTCGGTCCCATCCAAGGGCGGCCCCTTTTTGGTCTTGCAGAAGTAGGGGTTGTCCGGGTGGCTGCACCACAGCTGCTTGCAGGGGTCAAAGGTGCGGAACTGGGGAGCACAGAGGAGCTGGGCTGGGACAGCAGCGGCGAGTGCCAGCAGGCTGGTGGCAGCCAGGCTGGCTGGGGTCCCGGGGAGGGGGGACGGTGTGGCCATACAGCCCGTACTCACCGCCGTGCATGTCTTGTAGCCCACGCCGAAGTCAAAGCGGCACTGCTCGTCCATGGAATAATTAATTCCCGGCAGCTCAGGTAACATGGGCCACTGGTGCTCAAAGGGGTCATCCAGGAGGCAGTCGTAGGAGCTGCAGAGTCAGACATAGAGGATTTCCCTCCAGCACCCCATCCCTCAGCTCCAGGCCACTCTCCAAATTCAGCTATTGAGAAATTTGAATTATCATGGAATCCCAGAATGGTTTGGGTTGGAATGGTCCTTCAAGGCCATAGAGTTCCACCCCCCTGCCATGGGCAGGGACACCTTCCACTATCCCAGGTTGCTCCAAGCCCCATCCAACTTGGCTTTGGACACTTCCAGGGATCCAGGGGCAGCCACAGCTTCTCTGGGCACCCTGTGCAAGAGCCTCACCTCCCTCACAGGAAAAATATTTTTCCTAATATCCCATCTAACCCTACTCTCTGTCAGTGGGAAGCCATTCCCCCTTGTCCAAAGTCCCCCTCCAGCTCTCTTGGAGCCCCTTTAGGCACTGGAAGAGGCTCCAAGGTCTCCCTGGAGCCTACTGTTCTCCAGGCCGAACACCCCCGGCTCTTCCAGCCTGTCTCCAGAGGCACTCCAGCCCTGGGAACATCTTTGGGTACAAAACGCCACCAGCCACAGTCTGAAGGGAGAACATCCCCTCCCAGTTGGAAGGGGCATACTGTATGTAGCGGTTGAGCTCCTGTTTGCTGCAGCGGGACCAGTGGTAGCGGTGGAAGGCGGCCTGGACCAGCGGTGCCATGATGCTCCCCATGCTGGTCTCATCGGCGCAGCGGTTGCCTTGGCCATCGTGCTCCATGCCCAACCTGGCGGGAAAATCCCTGGAGATTTACACCTGCCACAGCAGAAAGCCCCCTTTGCAAAGAGAGGGGCACCACCACAGCCAGCTCTGCCCCCGTGACTTACACGTGTCCGGTCTCGTGGGCGACGACAAAGGCCGAGGAGAAGCCGTCCTCATGGTTGAGGGTGCAGCTGCGGAGAGGGTGGCACATCCCGGTCACCGGAGCATAGCCTGGGGCAAAGAGAGAAGGGGAGGACAGAGGAGAGGAGGAGAGAGAAAACTTTTGAGAGAGGAGGGGAAAAAATGAAAAATTAAGAAAAAAAAACCCCACAAGTACATAACCTGGCTTCACTGCAACAGGGGAGAAAACAGAGGGGAAGGCGCTGAAGAGGACGGGCTGCCCCAGGTCACTTGGATGGCAGCCCAAGGACTTGCCCACCAGTGTGACCACCCTGGTGCCAAAAGCCAGCAGAGGTTGCTCTGAGGCTTGCTGGCACCTCTGTGCCCTCATGCCAACGCACCCGGGCAGGCAGGAGGGCAGAAACAGCACCCACAACACCCTATCTGCGTGGGTGGCCACCGCCTCCCAGCCCGGGAATGGCATCCCCCGCATTCTTCTTCATTTAAAACAAATAAAGAAGGAAAAAGAGAGAGAAGGAAAGGCACGAGGCTCTCCCCAGAGCCCTGCCAAAACCCCAGCCCTGCTCCCCACGGGGTGCACCCGCACATGCACCCGCCTCGGCCCCAGGACCCCAGCCCTCGATCAAGTGCAGTGCAGGGGGGCAGCTGTGGGCAGGGAAATCTTCCCCTGCCCAGGCAGCAACACCTCACCTCCATTTTGGTCACTTTTCCTTTCTTCCTCACCTTCTTTCTGCGCAATTCGATTAACTTGTTGGCACACTCCAGAATTTGCTCCCCAAATTTTTTTAAGTGTGTTGGTTTTTTTAAGGCTGACCCTTTTTGGCATCAAGGGAATTAGTGAAGGAAGGACTTACAGGTCAGACAGGCAAAAGCAGGGCAGGACCATGCTGGATAACCGTGCCCTGGGGACTGGGATGCTGGAAGAGGAGAGCTCGGTGAGCCAAGAGCGGGCAGCAGCAGGAGAGGGGTGCTGATGAGCTGAGGGAGACGCACATCCCTACACCCACCCTGGCCAAACCACAGGGCCCACAGAGTATCCTCACGGGATACTTGATCCACACCAAGTCACACCCATAATGGGGTTTAGCCATACAATAATAAATCAAGCCCTGGATAAATAATTTGAAAATACTTTTTTTCCCCCATGAAACTTTCCACAAGAAAGAGTAAAGATGTGGGAAGCTTTCTCTACAAGGGGAGAGAAAATGTATTTTGTCTAGGATGAAAACTGGATAAATTCCCAACCAAAGAAGCTGTGGATGGGAGATGGGACAAAGGAATATGAAAAGGTGGATGCTCACGGAGGCAGTTTTTTGCCATGAAGACTCCAGTAAGAACTGGGAGGAGTATAAAAGGTTCTCCACAGGAGAACGATGGTGAGAAGTAACTACCTGGAAAATATTTAATTCTGATCACAAGCATCCTTCAGCCCAGGCCAGAAAACCCCCTGTGCCACCCACTGTGGAGGCACACGGAAACTCTGGCTGTTGAAAAGGCTCCTACAGCAGCAATTAATAATTTACGACATCTATCCACTGCTTTTCTCTTCAGAGGGCAGGGATTATGTGGTGCCACACTCTGGTCCTTCATTCCACGCATCCCCGAGCTCAACAGGGGTGTCGGGGATCTGCAAGGACTTTGTTTTGAGGAAAAGAGGCAAGAGCAAGCAGAGCGTTACTATTCCAGCAGCCCAGCCGGCGGGAAGTTCCCAGTGGATGAGGAGCTCCTTGTGCTATGCAGCACAGCCAGGCAAGGACATGGCAGCCACGGGGACTTCTGCAGAAAGGAAACGTCCATCCCAGAGGTGTGTGACAAGCAGAGAGCCAGATCCGCAGGGAAAAGGGGAAGGAGCTGGAATGAGCACCCCTAGAGCAGGGCTACTCCATTGATCTCACGACTCCTTCCCATCAAGGGAGTCCCCCTTCTGCCAAAAAAGGTCCTCTCACGAATGCCTTTGGACACAGTCACTTTGCCAGGAAGGGTCTAGAAAAACGAAACAAAACCTGGTATTTCGCCCGTGTGACTCTGGACAAGGAGACCAGGGCAGGTCACCAGCTCGGCGCAGCCCGAGGTCTGCTATTTAGTGGCCACAGCACATTCAGGAGGGTTTCCAGCTGCATATCTCCTGAGGTTCATCTCCTGCTGAGGGAGATCCTTTTCAGGGAGGGAATCCAAATTAGGACAGGTTTCCTTCTCCACCTTTCCTTCCTCCTGTGCACACACAGGGAGAGGACTTGTGCTACAGATCAGGGTGATGTTACCACCCCGTTCATGGCATCAGATAGAGCCTCCTGATGGAAATCCAGACCTGGCCACCAGTGTGGAAAGAAGGAGACAGCAATTTGGAAGCAGTAGGCTCAGAACTGGAAGAAGTCACCTCTCATGATAACACTAAAGCACCTGTTTTCCTAATGGAGCCATGAAACACTAGAAGCTTTTCCTGAAAATTTTATTAGCAAGGCCTCCAGCTCCTCAGGCCATGCCAGCACAACCTCTGCACCAAGAGGGTGAGAGATCCCTGCAGTAAATCTTCCTCTTTGGCCCAGGGTTTATTGAATGCTCCCATGTCCAAGAAGTAAATCCATATAAAAACAGGTTTTAAAGGTCCTCCAGAGCACAGAATAAATTGATTGTCCCCATGGGGCTTCCTGTGGTATTTCATCTTCTTTTTTATCTAATTTTTATATTTTTAAGGCATTTTGGGCCAAGGGGAGGACTGATAAATGAAATCAAAGAGCAGGAGAATAAATAAATAAAGATATTTTATCCATCCAGGTTGATGCTCTGTCTCTTTCTCCTTCATCATGTGAGGAAAAAAATACCAATTTTTGTAACCTTTTTCTGGACCTCACTGGCCAAGAAACAGACTGTGCTTGCAAAAAATCCTCTCCCCTCGCTGGCTTTTTCCCCCAGCAAACTGCACATACCTGATCGAGACAAATACAGTACCTTGCATACCTGCGGGCCCAAAATCTTGCCTGGTGAGGAAGACGGCGTGGTCGTGGTACTCGGCGTGCTCCGGGTCGGAGCGCTGCTGCGAGTGTGCCCAGCGGCACACCTGCTCCAAGCTCCGGGATGGATTGCCCCGCTCGATCAGGCTGACTGACTGCGGAAAGAACGGAAAGCTCACTGCCGGGAAGAAAAGGAAGAGATGTCGCCCTTCCCCCGGAAGCCAAAGAGGTTTTACCCTGAGTGGGAGACAAGAAGCTGCAGGAGGACTCGCTTGGGAAGCATCCGATCTAAACAGTGGTGAGCTGAGATCTGTCCTGGATTCAAACACCTGCTCATTATTTCCTACATCACCCCCTGAACCTGAGAAGTGACGTAGCTGGACAAAGCAGCTGCCTCCAGAGCCGGCCTTGGGGAGGATAAATCGTCCCTAACAGAGCCCAGCAGTTCCCATCCCGCCCTATCACCACAAATCCCTTCCCCTCCACAGATCATCCTCCAGCCCAGAGCACAAACGCCGCTGGGAGGAAGCCAGACAGATTGTTGGCTTTCTCAGGTGGAGGTGATGTTCCCGGTCCCATAGAAGCCTCCAAAAATGGGCCAGCCTCCGTCCTTATCCCTGCTCCTCAGAACCATCCCTGGATCTCCAGGAGGTGTTGTGTTTCTGCCAGCCAAGCATATTTCTATAATTAGGAATTTTTTTTCCAAGACCTAACCGGTCTTATTTGTGGATCACACACACACACAGACATCACCGGGTTGAGTCATTAACACCCTTGCTAGGACGCTTCCTGTGGGACAGGGGCTTGCCCCAAAAAAGTACAGAAAATCACATTGTTTTAAATAAAAATCCAGCTGCTGTGCTCAAACAAGCCTTAAAAAATAAGTGCAGCCTGAGAAACCACATGCAAACTTCTCAGGAAACCTTCCCACACTTTTCCTGGCCGTGCCCAAGCCACACGAGAGCTACAGGACAGCCAGGGAGCCGAGTCAAGGAGATCCTGACCTCGGCTTCTCCTCACTAGTATCCAGCTCCTCTCAGTGTGGGAAGCCACCTTTACCCCATCATTTACAGAGCTCTGAGGGAGCCTCCGTGGCTTTTTCCACATCCTAGAGAAAGCAGATAACAGCAGATCACAGCCACCCACCACCTCCCTGAGGGCCTCACAGGCCAGGGGGCTATCCAGCCCCTCAGCTCCCAAAAACCAGGCTAAGGAGGGTTCAAATTCACCCCTGTTCAGCACAGTTGTCATTTGGGCTCCGTTTTCCCGAGCCAGGGCTTACCTAAGTGCTAAATAAATATTAGAGCATCTCCTACTCGCCAAATCCGAGCGCTGGATTTACCTGACGATATCCCACCATGATCATCCTGACCAGCACGATGTTGATGTGAACGCCCAGGGACTCGTCGTGATAAATTTCATCCACCTGAAGAAGGGAGGGAAATCCAACAGGGAAGAAGTTAAGGCCATCCCAGCTCTCAAGCCCCTCCTGTCCACACTCCCATGTTCCGCACCCTTCCTGGCTTTCCAAGACCAGGTGCAAACATCTCATCCTCCTCCTCCCACCTGCAGTGTGGGGGGTTTTTCTTCCCATTTTCCCATGTGTAAAAAGCACAAAGTCAAAAAGCCAATCTGGAATAAGTCAAAGTTTCCCCAGGAATGGCTCAGATGGTCAATGACATCACCCATTTCCATCAAGGGCTGCGTTTCCTCCACCGCATTTCTCAATGAGCCATTGCCCCTCTGGAATATGAGTCCCTCAGAGGGATGGAAATGTTTCAGACTCCCGCATCCAAAGGAAAAATGGCTTTTTGATACAATCCTTTGCCTCTCCCCAAAGCCAGGGCTTTCCTCATTCACATCAGTGAGTCAAACTTGACCTACAGCTTCGGAAATCCCAGGAGAAGGCAACACAATGAAGAGAACAGGAAGGGCTCATGAGTCAATGAGATTTGAACCGTCGTCGGCTATTAAAAATGACCTTGCAAAGGAAATAACCAGCTATAACCTTTTCCTTCTGCGTTTCCAGGATGAATAAACAAATTCTACTCCTAGATGCTACCAAGAGAAAAGGACATCCAGGTGGGAAAGGTCTCCGAGTGCCGAGCGTGGTGACAGCCAGCCGTGGAGAGAGGCACGGAGTGGGCAACCACAAGGCCATGTGAGATCCTGCACCTCCTGCAAAGCACATGGGAAAACACAGCCTCGGGAAGAAAAAAACCCTGATTTTTGAGAACAGGACTTTCTTTTTCCCAAAAAGCCTCCCAAATGAACAGTTCCACAAACGGGGGTTCACTGCAGAAGTTGAGGAGACCAAATTAAGACCATTTCTAATATTGACTAGAATTCACGTTCTAATTAAAATATACTTTTTCAGCTTTGTCCAAGGAGGGAATAATTTGCCTTAGCTCCATCACAGCTTTCTGGACTAGATGAAGGTTATAAAGCCAGATTTATGGATCTTTTCTATTTTTTCCTCCATTCCTTTGGGGTTTTTTAATCTTACATCAAGGGTTGGGTGACAACTATCCTTCTACTGCTGCCCAAATCCAAGTCAGTCATTCCCCAGTGTGTTTTACAAGCCCTCCAATTTCCAGCCTGGGATTCCATTTGAAATACCCACTCAGGCCAGTTTTAAACCCAAAAACCCAGTGTTAACCTTCTCCCCATGACAACCAATACTCCCATGGGGTGCCTCTGAGCCATGCAGAGAGGTAATGCAGATCCTGAGCCTTGAATGCAGCAAAATCGACTATAAAAAATTAAAACCAATCAATAAACTGCCAGTCCATCCCCCTTAATGCATCCCTTTGGATGCAGAAGCTGCGAGAGCCGTGGGGTATTTTATTCATCAGTGTGGAAAGATAACGCTGGTCGACCCACCCTCAGCTCATCCCTGCTTCCCGTGGCCGGGATGCTCCTCCACCCTCCCCCTTTTGTGAGAATAATGAGAATATGATGGATTTTTTCCGATCCCAACCCTATGTTTTTGGGGATGTGCACAGAAGGGTGGAAGGTCATGCAGCATTGCAGCTGCAAACATTACTCAGGCTACAGACCCACTGAAGTATGAAGGATCCAGCCCAGCAAGGAGCTGCAACTCCCCAGGGACGCCAGGCTCAGCCCTGGCTTTTAGGCTGTAGGAGGCTTTGGCATCCCAGAGAAATCCCACGTCATAAGTTTGATCCCTTACAAAAATATTGGTATATGACAGGGTGGGAAAGCGGGGGGAGAGGGAGAAATTAGAACTGTGCTTGAAGAGATGCAGAGCTGGACCTGGGGGATGGTTTAGGGAACAAGGCAGGAAACACAACCATTTCCTTCACTTTCCCAAATCTTTATGCATTTTCCTTCACTCCCAGCACTTGTCAGGAGCTGGAGCTTCAAAATGACAGAGGGTAGGGTTAGATGGGATATTGGGAAGGAACTGAGGGAAGTTAGGGTGGGGCGGCCCTGGCACAGGTTGCCTGGAGAAGCTGTGGATGCCCCTGGATCCCGGGAAGTGTCCAAGGCCAGGTTGGAAAGGGCTTGGAGCAACCTGGGATGGTGGGAGGTGTCCTTGCCCGTGGCAGGGGGTTGGAATGGGATGAGCTTTCATGTCCCTTCCAACCCACTCCACGATTTTAGGATTCTGTGGTCATCCACCGGTGCTCTGCTGCTTGCTGCCTGCTCCTGAGGACCCCTCAATCCATCGGGATGAGCCACTTCCCTGCCTTAGGGGCCTTTCCAGCAGCCACAACCTGACCTTGCTGTGACTGGGAGCATCAAGCAGAGCAGCACAGACCTCTCCCTTCCCAGCTGCACAGGAGATTTTGGCAGGATGCTCAGCAGATCCTGCTGTATTATTCCAAGATGGGATTTAATTCCATAAATCTTCTTTATAAAGCAGTGCTAAATCCCACTCTCCTCCAGCTCGCAGGGACCAGGTACCCCCTCTCTCCAGCCTCTGAAATGAAGAGTTAACCTAAACCCCAGCCGCTGTTTAGTCCAGGGTTTAGGCAGGGCTCTGCACCTAACTGATAGCAGCTCAGCAGCGATCTTTAGGGTTAATTCAGAAAGCAAATGTGGAACCAGGCTGCCCAAGGCTACGGACTGCCCTTCACAGCCAGATATAAATAATTGATTGACGGGGAAAAAAATCACATCAAAAGGGCTTGGTGTTGGCTGCTGCGAGGGCTGCAGCCCTGCAGGCCCCAAGTTTTGGGGCAGGGGGGAGAACATCAGCAGGGCCAGCTTCCCCCAAATGCTCCAGCACCTGTGGAAGACGTGGGGACGGAGCTGAAGGGGCCGAGCATCACCTTGGAAATGGAAATTCACCTGGAGAGCAGTTTGCAGGCTTGGCGCAACTCCCCCTGCCCTCTGCAGAGGCTATTAAGCAAATCAGTGTCTTCAGAGAAACCCCTTCTCCCAGAAATACCCGTTCAGCAAAGGGCTCCAGTAAAGGGGCCCATATCCCTGAAGCCATGGGATAAAGATCTTCTTATCCCTCTCATCCATGCTCAGCCCATTTCACACCCTCACCTGGCAGGAAATGCTCTCCTCTTCCATTTAAAATGGAGTTTTTCAACCTATGAACAGCCCAGCCTTTAAGGCTCCCTGGGTTAAGGGCAAACCAGCAGGAAGGACCACCCCACAGGACTCCCCCCAACCCTGCAACACCAAGGAGACAGTGGCAATGCTTTACAAGGAAAGGAACATTAAAACCTGGGAGCAGGGAAGGCCACCTCCCTAAATCCCTGCAAACCTCTGGCCAGCGCCGAGTCTGCAGCCCCAGACGTGAGATCCCGACAGCAAAACCGCACTGGCAACGAGGTCTAGACCTCGCCGTTCTTCAGGGAAGGAAAACAAAGGGAGAGACACGAGAAGAATTTGCCAAACCAGCAGAATAGCTGACATTTCAAAACGCCGGGATCGCTTACTCGGAACAGCCAAGTCATCTTTAAACTCCTTTCTTTTATTCCCTCACTTGATTTTCACGCTGGTGGATTCACCCCGAGCCTCTTTGCTGGGGCTGGGGGGTTAGGAAGGAAGGGAAAAGTCCCCGTTACCACATTTTTGGGCTTGCATCCCCTGCAGGGATGCATAATGTCACCTCTGTGAGGGTTGACCCACATTATCTGTGGGGTGGAAGAGAGGAAGGGGAGATTTGTTCAGGAGGGCAAGACGAGATTTTATCAGAGCTCTCTACAAAACAAGGCACGTTGTCCCCAAAAAGTAGCAACAAACATGTAAGCCTATACAGAGGGTAGGGAAAAGTGCATGGACGCGAGAGACATCAGAGGTATTTTTGTTACTATGTGTTAGCAAGGAAGTGGCTCATAAACCCCTCATCTAAAAAAAAAAAAAAAGCATACACAGGTTAACATTAAAGCTGAAGGTTTAATTTTTGTTCCCAAATCTTCTCTTCTGTGGGGTCTCAGTAGCACTCTTTGTTGCTGTGCCCTTGGGAACAATAATTTCAGCCAGAGCCAGGCAAGTCCCAGCCTGGAGAGAGCTCTGACTCATGGGGTTCCCCTAGTAACCCGAAACAATGGGAAAACACCGAGTACCTTTGCATCCTTAACCAAATCACAGGCAATATCCGACAAAACCCCAGGAAACCAGTTGAGACCAGGGCTAGGTTTAACACAGCCTTAGCTTGGCTTCTCCCCTCCAAGTGGAGTCATCCCCAGACTTGAAAGGGTCAGGGATGAGCAGTGGGAAGTCTGGAGGAGAAAACCAAGAAGCCCAACTCCCTGAACGCAGGAGGCTGAAAAGCAGAGCAAAACACTGAATATTTCCTCTCCTCTTCCTTTTCCGGGGTGCTGGATCCCCTCCTGGTTCCCAGCCCTCGCTCTCAGCAGTCACCATGACTGGGGGATCCTAGTTTTCCTTCCTTAACATCACAATCCCTGCCACAGGCAGCAAGCCAGAGAGGGAAATGGCTTTCCACAGCCACCGCATCACCGAACATTCATCCCAAGAGCCCAGCAGACCGGTTTTGGTTAGGTGGACACAGCAACGCTCAGCTCAGAGCAGAGATACGCTCAGCCACTGGTGGCAAAGGGCAAGTTGCGCCTTTCCCACTCACTCCAACCTGACCCCAAATTCCTGTGCAGCATCCCAGCCAAGAAGGGAAGCGCAGGCTAGGAATGCAGGCTGGGAGCTAGCAGGGAAGGCAGCCTGCCTGCAGGGAAGCTCTTAGGTGCACAAAAGGAGCAGTCATCCTCATGTCAGCTTCCCGGGATGGACACAGTGCCCTTCACTGAAAAGCGTCCACATTTCTGGCAATGAAATAAGGGTTGTGGGGTTGGTTTCTTTGGAAAAAAAAAAAAATTCTCCGTGACAAATCATTTATCACCAAGCTTCAGCTGACACAGAGTTCCTAATAAAGGGTTTTGTGTCTTTGGAAGAGCCCTGGGACCCTACCTACAGCAGCGCTGGGAAGGGATACGTGTCCCTTTGCCCCCTCAGCACTCAGTGGAGACCTCAGAAAAAGCCAGGAAAGTTTATCATCAACTTCCAAGCTCGCTGCCCCCTTTCCTTGGGATATATCTTGATAAGAGAGCTCCTGGACGGGAAAACATTCTCAGTTGGCTCCCTGACGTACTCCAGCCCAGCTCGTTAAGTCCTTTCCTCGTTAGAGGGCTGGCCAAGCCTCTTCTCCTTCTTCCCTTTGCCTCCAACTAATGGGATTAATGTTCAGCTGTGTGGTCCCAGCAGGCTCCTCCCCGCCAGCCCCCCGGCATCTTCCTCTCTCCCTCCCTCTGCCACCCAGGCCAGAAAGCAGGACTCTCTTTTTTCTGCTGAATCGGGTGTTTTAAGGCAATCTGAGCCGGTAAGGAAACGAGGCGGCGCCAAGGGAAGAGGAGGCGGACGGAGGTCACGACAAAGCTGGCAAGAAAACGCACTAAAAACCAGAAAGAAAGAAGGGGAAGGGGGTGGGGGGAGAATATATAGAAGGAAATAATACTTGTGGGGAAGTATTTGTTGCCTGTATTATCCTGGGGTTTCCCCCCCCTCATTAAAGTCTCCAGCGCCGCCTTTAATTGAATAGGCGGCGGGTCCTCCCTTCTCCCAGCGCAGCATCCCGCGCATTCACTCCCTGAAAAGTCCTGCCCGCGGGGTAGGAACCATGAAATGCGCCTGAAAACCGACCTTTTGATTAGAGCTGACAATCCCCGGGCGCTCAAACTGTCCATCCCACCCACCCCCTCCGGGATCGGAAAGGAAAAATGACATTATCTCCGACCCCCGTAACGTGGGAAGAGCCCGAGGGCAGAGCAGGGAACCCTGTGGCTTCCCCCGGGCAGGAGGATTTAACAAGACGAGGGGAGAAACGTTCAGAGAATGAATTTAAGTGATGCCGGGAGCACCCGCCCACAAGCATCGGGATAACGTTCCAGAGAATAAAACATCGTGATGAAGGCGTTTGCTTCTTCAACATTTTCCCTGTTTGGGACCAGCCACTTTGCTCATCCTTCACCCCATCGTCCTCTAATCCCACAAATCCTTCCCCCACTTCGTTGCCGGCCATATGGCAGAAATAATGCCCAAACCAACAACCAACCATCCAAAAGCATCTTTATAACTTGGTTATTCCAGAACTGGTTGAGCCTTTCGAACATTTTCCATCACTGTGTAAAAGAGCACTTAAAGGAAAATAAACAAATAGAGGCAAGGATAAAGCATGGAAAACAAAACAAAACTGGAAGAGAGAAAGAGATCCTTGAGCACGGACCATATTTGCAGACATTCAGGTGCTGGAGGAGCAAACCTCCCTCAAGATGACTGGATGAATAAATATTGATCCTTCCATGTCTCTTGGGACTTGAGGAATATGGATGTTTTTATCTTAAAAAGGAATGAAAAGGGATGTAGGGAACCAGCACAGGCTGCCCCGTGTCTCTGAGTGAGGAGAGGTGGAGGAACTGTAAAGCTGCTCTAAACTCCTTTTCAAACATGTCCTGAATGGTTGTCCAGGTGCACAGGTTTCCAAAAAGCTTCTGAAAAGCTATAAAAATATTTCCTCTACCGACAAGTAGTATTCAGAATAAATCATGAACATCATCATTGCAAAACAAACTACAAATATCGTGATTTCTAACTAAGTAAGCAACAACCATTCTCTTTTCTAGCATTTGCTGAGACTTCAGTGACGAGGAGGAAATGGTCTCAGCCAGGAGAAACTTTTGGACTCAGGTGACAGATGGTGACAGCACCAACACGCCAGACCCTGCCATTGGCAAGGGGAAGGTGATGGAGACAAACATCAAAGGGCTCTGCTTTCCATCCCTCCAATTCCCGCAGCTATTAAACGCCAGAGCCAGCTGTGTGAAGGCGCAGCCCTTCCTTCCCCTCCCAAACCCATTTCTTTTCCCAGGATAACAGATTTGCAGCATCGGAAGAGCACTAAACCCAGGGAAAGGCGGGATCCACATCCCCCACGACCGAGCCTTACTATGTTCATGAGGGTGAGGACGTAGTTCTGGACGTGCTCCTTCCCGTGGAAGCGCACGACTGAGTCATCCACGGCCAGCAGGACCTCGATGTTGTAGTCATCCTTCCTGGCGTGGCGCCGCTTGCGCTCCGCGTCCCCCAACCGTTCCGTCATCTGCTCCAGGGAATTCGGGAGCTCACCCACCTGCACGCCAGGCACTGGGCAGGAAAAGAAAGAGGTGACCTTTGAGGTGACCTGACACCACAGTGACACTCCACAAAAGTAGAAATTCAGTAGGGAAAACAGGTAGGAGATTTAATTCTAATAGGATATTGAGCTCTGGCTGGTTGCTGGTCCAGCTCGCTCTATGGAGGAGAAATGGATCTGAATTGTGAAGACCAGCACTAAAAGACATGCTAATGACTGGACTTGAGAACCTTAAAGGTTTTTTTCCAACCGAAACGATTCTATGATCTGTTAAAAAGTCAAATCCATGCCACATTTCATAGAATCATCACAGAATCACAGAGTGATTTGGGCTGGAGGGGACTTGAAAGCTCATCCTGTTCCACCCCCTGCCATGGGCAGGGGCACCTTCCACAATCACAGGTTGCTCCAAGCCCCGTCCAACCTGGCCTTGGGCACTCCCAGGGATGGAGCAGCCACAGCTTCTCTGGGCAACAATTTCCAGTGCCTCAGCACTCTCCTTTCACAACACAGAGGTGATCAAAACGAGTCTGCAGCACCTCCACCCCAGCATTTCCTTTCCTTCTTCTCAACTTTAGGCAGTTAAACCCAGCCTAAAGCCACAGGGTGAGATGTATGAGGGCTCGTGGAAGGAGAAATCCTCTCCCCACATGGAACATTCATTACCAATTTCTGGGAAAGATTGGATTCCAGCAGCACCTACCTTCGGGATGGAGGTCGTGGCGCGGCTCGGCGCCATCCTGCCGGATGGCCGAGCGCCGATAGACCACATGGGCCCTGCCGTGCTCCTCCGTGTCCTGCTGGCCCCTCTCCAGGGGCTCGATGAAAAACTCGTTGCTGTCTGTCCGAATCAGGCCAGCCTGGACTCCACAAAGAAACAAGGGGGGAAAAAAGGTGTGGTTTTATGTAAGTGTAGGGAGACAGTCAGCCAATATACTTGTTAGAGATTGATGCAGAGCACGCACAAAGGGGAAGGGCATCCCAAATCATCTTGATCCTACTCCATGACACCAGGATGGTTCTATTACCATGTTCATCTATGACAACCCTTAATTTCTTCTGTAGATGAGGGGAAAAAAAAAGGAAGAAAAAAAAGACACCAGGCTGCAATTCAAGTTGTGCCTTTATATGGCTACAAAACTCCGTTCTGTCTCATCCATGAGTTGTGCCAGACTCTGAACTCAGGGATACAAGGCTGAAGGGGCTCCCAAGACACTCCTAAGCCTCCCTGAACCCTCCCCATTCCATTCCCACAGTGCCAGTTAGGATATCTGCCATTTCACTGACACTACGAGCCACAACACGAAGAAGGAAAGAGAAACCATTCTCTCTGCCCCATGAAGTGCTTGGGAATTAACACAGGGGAATCCTGTCGGAGCAGAAGCTGGAAAGCATTACAGCTCCACCTCCCAAACACAGGGAAGATGAATGACAGGGCAAACATCGCTGGAAGTGTTGTCCTGGCTACCGACCTGCTCCTAATTAACACCAAGCTCCCATCAAATCCCCCTTACATCAGCCTGAGTGCTCACACCCTGCAGTGCCGGCCGGCTCAGACCTCGGGCAAGGAAAAGGATCACCGGGATTTGGCTTCCATCCCATGGGCAGCCCCCCCAGCTCGGCATTTTTCCCAGCTCCCTCCATGGCGCACGCGTGCGTTCCTTCCTCCGGCGCTGCCCGCCGTTGAAGAGCTGCCTGGAAAGCGCCGGCAGAACACACGGATCTGTTCTTGGAGCAAGGGCTTCGGCAGCACGTACCTACTGGAGTCCTCACAAGGGTGTTGGGATGTTGGAATGGTTTTCATCAAATCAAATCAAATCAAATCAAATCAAATCAAATCAAATCAAATCAAATCAAATCAAATCAAATCAAATCAAATCAAATCAAATCAAAGTAAAATACGTACAGAGATGTATTTTGGACAGAGGCTGGGGCTCTTCCAAACCTGCCTGGCTCTTTGGGTCCCCTTCGCATTCACGTCCCATTGGATTCATCAGGCAACGGCCAGCCTGGCTCTGTTGGATTCCATCAAATTTCCTGCTCCACTTGGGTTTTATTAACTGCTTAACCCCACTGCAAAGCAGGGTTTTGGCTGGTTTTGTTTTACCTCCTTCCTGAGGAATCCAAGTCCTTGCCTGATACACATATCTCAGCTCCTTTCCACAGGAGACATCCAGGTCAAACCAGGGCAGCCAGGGATTGTCCCCCCACCTTCAGCCAAGGAGATGGAGAGGACAGCCAGGTTTAACCAGGAGTCTGGGGCACCAGGCAGGGTGGTGGTGATGAGGCAGAGAACAAGCCAGGGAGTCAAACCACAAGTCAGTGGTGGCTGGGCAAGGCCATGATGATGGAGCAGGGCAGAGAATCATGGAATCCTTTAGGTTGGAAGAGCCCTCCAAGACCATCGAGTCCAACCATTGACCCAGCACTGCCAAGGCCACCACTAAACCATGTCCCCAAGTGCCACATTTATACATCTTTTCAATCCCTCCAGGGATGGGGAATACAAGCCTGTGCCAGGGCTTGACAACCCTTTCCATGAAGAAATTCTCCTAATTTCCAGTTCCAAGCCATTGCTCTTTATTATACAATAACAGAAGGAGCAGAAGCAGCCCCTGCTCCAGGAGGAGCCCTGCTGGGACACCACTACCCCCTCCCAGCGCTGCCACGGGGCGTTTCAGCAGGGACCAGGCACCCCAAAGCCAGTTTATGGGTTTAGGGTGAAAGCTGGGACTTGCTGAGTCAGGCGGCCGGAGGAAAGCCGTGCCGCCGCGCTGGGGCAAGGCTGGATTGAAGTGTGAAAGAGCCTGGTCCCAAGCCACAGCCCACTTGGGTTTGAGCTGCTCTACAGCTCGTGACTAATTATATCTGGCTCAAGGAGTAAAGCAGCCCAGACTTTCTCCCAAAGGCGGGATGCAACGCGCCGCCGACTCCGGGGTTGACCGACGGCAAAGGCGATAACGCAGGGATTTGTGTGCCCATCTGACCAGAGCAGCCCAAGAAATGAAACAGATGCTGCAGCAGTCACCCTGGCATTCACAAAAATAAATTAAAAAAACCAAAACAACCCCAAAAACACCATTGCAAGAGGCACGCACCAACCTGCTCGCTCTTAAAGAGGAGCGGCTTGGGTTGTATTTCAGCATTTCGGGAGGGTTTTAACAGTAGAGAGGCAGGAGGAAAGGTCAGATGCCATCCAAAAAGTCCCACTCAGCTTTTCTTGGGCTTTTTCCAAGACTTCAATCCCATCCTCAGTGATCAATTAGCCATGTGCTTCCCACCCTTGATTTTAATTTGGTTTAATAATACCAAATCGATTGGTGGGACTATCATCACTGCTCTTTCCAGCATGAGATGCTGTCTGCAGCTCTCAGTGAAGGTAATCCCAAACTGGAAAACGGCCCCTTAAAGACAATTCCACTGGAAAGAGGGAAAACATACACCAAACTCACTCCTGCCAGCTCACAGAGGGTGAAGTCTCTCCTCCAGCTCTCCTGTGTCTCCCCAGGCCAAGGGAGAGATGAACTCCAGCCTCACTAAGGGGGATCCTCCCAGGACCTGGGTAAGAAACTGCCCTTCCACCGCTGGATAAAAAGCTCCAACTCCCACAGGAATTCAGGAAATTCTGACACTTCAACAGAGTTCAGATGTGGAAAAATTAATAAAGCTGCTGCACTTGGCCAGGGAAGCCAACAGGAGGGGAAAATACAGCTGTGTGCATAGTATGTATTTTTCCTACAAGATTCACACTTAATTTGGACAAAAAGCCCTAGAAAACCAGGCAGTGTGAACACAGACACCATGGATAACAGCGCTCCCCTTCCATCCAGAGGGCATCGGGCATGGTCCAGAGCTGCTCCATCACTATTTCGGTGCCTCTCTGCAGCACAGGCTTTGCAGCCCATCAAACACAACACTTTGCCTTCCTTGACTCCTTTTCCCTGCTCTTTGTGCCTAGGCAAGAGGTTTTTGGGGTGGCTACAGACCAGGCTTTGCCAAGCGACCTGAGCCAGGCCTCAAATGTAGCTCCTGGTGGAGTGAGGACATGGACACACGCTCAGTGCTAGTTAATTAATTGGGTTTTCAGCCCAAACAGGGCCTGGCTTACATCTCACTGCCAAAACTTGGGATTATCGCCTGGGAGAAAAGCCCTCATACCCATGTAAGACCCAAACCAGCGGAGGCCAGTGGGATCTATGTGACCAAAGGGACATCTCGCACCCTTTTTCTCCCCAAAATTAATCCTACATCTCAGGAACTGCAAGGAAAATCCTGGAAGACCAAGTCACGCTTTTTTCAGTGGGGCATCATTTTGGAGAACTGTTTCTCCCTCTGTTTCCTATTAATTACTGTTCCTGAGGTCTTTTGTGCTCTGCTTATCTGCTGCCACCCATCTGAAGCAAGCCAGGGCCGCGGGGATGGAAAACGCTGGCTCTACAGTTTGCAGGACTATGGCAAATCACCCCAGGGAAAAGTCAGGCACACAATTATGGTGTCTGTGGATGATAATCCTTCACCCATCCCTGCAACCAGCAAAGCAGGAAGGAAGCAAGGTCGACCACACGCTGCTAAAGCCGGCGGGGAAAAATCTGGGATGCCTGCACTGCAGCGAGACGTGTCCGCCGGCGGAGATTCCTGCCTAACGCTACTTTACCAGTCAGGAATTTGGTGGCTTAGATCAGCTTTGAAATTATGTTATGGGCGACAGCATCTTCCCGCCCTGGTACGAGACACCCTTGCAAAAAAATGAAAGGCCGGATTCTCACGCGTGGATGCCCGCAGCGAATGACAGCCGTGGAAGGTGCCATGAGTCTGGCATTTGGGAAAAGGATCGGCTCACTTGCACGGCTAAATGTGGATTTCGGAAAGACTTTGTGCGGACTCTCTTTTTCAAGAGCTGGGATGGTTTGGTTTTTTTTTTTTTCCTTCCCCCCCCCCCACCCCCTCCTCGTTATTTATAATCTCGGTCTCCGTTTATACACAGCCTAATCTCTTTGTGTACACAGCCCTCATCCACAGCATCCCGGAGTGCTTCCTCTGACCAGGAGCCGGCGGCCAAGTGCGGCCCTGCGCCTCCCACGCACGCTATACCGGGATGCAAAAGCCACAGTCCCCTTCCGAAGCTTGTGGACAACTTCCAGCAAAAGTCCACAGGAATTCCAGGGTCCCTGCTTATGGAAGAGTTTCCTCCAGCCCGTTAGCAACATTCCTGACCGAATACACCCCTCCCAGATGCTCTGCTGCTTCTCCAAGAGGTCATAAACATCATCCTCCCATCCATCCACACCCAGAACCAGGTTTCGGTTACGTTTCTTGCTCCATTTCCTAAATCAAGCTCTTTTCACTGCTTTTTGGGAGTCCCCTTGATCTCCCCACTCCTCCAAAGCGGGTGGGTCCTGAGTAGATAGAAGCTGTCAGACTCACTTAAGCCAGAGGGCCATACAGCCAGAAAACCCATGGAAAAGAGAAACCGACTGTGACGTGGGATGTATCACAAAATCCTCTCTACTGGGGAAGGAAGCGGAGCACCTGCTTGTCCCCTCAGCCTCGTGTCCTTCACCAGACCACGGTAAATTCCTGGTTGAAGCCAGGATATTGATCTGTTGGCCACCAAGCAATAAAGGTATTGCAGGAAATAGAAAAAAAACCCACCAAATCCTTATCACGGGGGAAAAGCCACTTTTTCCTTTACGTGGGCTTCAGAGGGTGGGCTTGGGGTACCATGGGTGGCAGGATATGGCTGCATAAATCCACATGGAGAAGCATCCTGTGGTACAAGCTACACCCTAACCCAGCCGGAACAAGGGCAAAAAGAATGACAACTGACAAGGTGTGCAAGCGGCTGGGGTGGGAAAACTTGGGGCGAAAGCCTAGAAAAGCCTGGAAAGTTAAATTAAAGCCTACTTGGGATTGACACTAATAATAGAGTGGGCTCTGGGGAAGAAAATTCCCCAAAACTGTGCCACAGCAGGACACGGATCAGCTGCTGATCGCTTCCAGTATCCCTTCGCTCGTGATGCCAAAGGGAATGAGATCTGCATGGAACCTGCACACTTCAAATCCAGGTCTCTCTTCCAAACTCGGCATTATTTGCTGGGTCCATAGGAAATGCCTTTAAAGCTTCCAAGCCTGCCCAAGTTTGTCTCCCCAGCACGATCCATGTCCCAGGGTAATGTCTGCAAGTTCACAGCCTCAGCCCATTCCCGAAAGGATGCTTCAAAAGGTGTGGATTGAAAAAATTTATTTCCTATATGTAGGCGAAATACGTATTTCTAGCTGTGCTGCTCTATCATTTCTGCTTGTACAGTAACACCAGGCACTGTATAAAAAGAAAGGAATGCCAAATCGTTTGTGCTGGTGGCCAAAATTGGCTTAAGGAACTCCCAGAATAAAGCAACTAAAAAAGAAATATCTAAAAAAAAAAAAATTTTAAAAAAGGCACAAAATAAGACATTTCTTCCAACCCAGCAGTAACTTTAAGTGGTACCAGGAGAAAACAGCAAATGCTGGCACCTAAAACAAGATTTAAATGGCTCAAAGGAAATCTGAAGGGCAACGGGCCAAGGGTATTAAAAAATAAGCGCTTCCCCAAGCGTATCAAAGGTAGGAAACCCACAGGCAGAGCAGATGCCGGGGATAAGGAGGTAACAGAGCCATTTAAAGGAATTAAAGCACTGTGGCAGCAAGTTACTGATGCTGAACTGTGCTCAGAAAGCCAAGAGCCTCTGAGCCCTTGAGTGATTAGGAAAAAAAAACCTGACATCCTCCTGCAAAAAGATGCTTGGTGAGAGCCAGACTGCAGCTGACAGTCAGCTTTTCAGGATTTCAGGAGGTGCTCAAGCTCACACAGCATCATTTTAAGAGGTGGGAAACGCAGAGGAAAAGTTCCTGGAGCAGTCCCAAGGTAAAACACGGGCGGGCAAGGACGGAGCAGCATCACCATGAGCGTGCGTCCCCATCCCGGAGGCTGGGCACAGCCCACGGATGTAACAGCACCCGGGCAGGAGGCAGTTCGGGCACAGGACTGGCAATTTTTCCAAGCCATTTAGACAAACATTGGTGCACAGGCCACCCTGATGGAGTAGGTAGGTAACGCCCTGTGCCACACGGGGAAAGGGGACCTGCTGCAGTCAAGTGCTAAAGGGCAACATATGGCACAGACACGTAAAAATCACCAAAAAATCAGGTTTCAGGACACCGCGATTCACCTCTTAAGAGGAAACCACACCAAAACACAGGCACCACACACAAACCACCCCGCGAGCCTCCACCTTACCAGTCCGTCGCAGTTGCTGATGGCCACGGCGGCTCCAGGCATCCCGGAGATGTCACCGGTGAACAGGCACCGCTGCTGGAGGGGTTCCCGGAAAAGCACCTCAAAATCCTCCTGCCACTCTGCCACTGCTCCCGGTGGCACCAGCCGGCGGTTGGGCCTCAGCCGGAGGTGCAGCTCCTTCCCAAAAACCGTGACGTTGAAATAGAGCAAGCGGCGCTGGGGGGACTCATCCGGGGGGCTGCGGGGCACGCGGCGGCGGGACGGGGACGGGGACGGGTCCGGGGGACAGGCGGGCTGGCCGAGCCCCGCCGCCGCGTCGCCGGACACCACGTGCGACAGGAAGCGACCCCGGCAGTCGGTGCTGAACGGGACGATCACACCATACTCGCTGAGTTTGCCGGACAGGAGAAGCTCTGCGGAGACAGCACCGAGGGAAAGGGCCGTGGGCACGGAGCATCCCGCTCAGGCGCCGGGACCGCGCTGGCCAACTCAACCGGGGAAGCCTTTGGCGAGCACCGGAGGAGCCTTTGGCGAGCACCGGCGGAGCTCGATAAACCCGACATCTGCTTTTCCGTCCCGACCCAGCTCCGCTTTGTAGTTTTAAGCGGGTGCGTCCAACGTAGCAGAAGGAACTCGGGCTGACGTCCCCTCGCACGCCAAGCACGCCAACTATTTCTCGCCCAGCCTCCATCTCCCCCAGTTCCCATTGAAACCTAACCCCCCCACCAGCGGATTGCCTCTCCCTTCTCCCCATCCTCCGGGGTGCAGCCACCTGTCAACTCCCCCCATCCCGTCCACCCCGGGCCCCCCGTCCGCGGGGCAGCGGCCGTACCTGGGGCGCTGCCGGCGGCCAGGCAGCCGTGCAAG
>VXAZ01006154.1:50083-82037 GCA_013399875.1 Gymnorhina tibicen
CCTTTTCGGCCAGCCCTCCCTCCTTCCTTTCCTCCCTCCCACCATCCCGCCTCCCCATCACTCTCCGCCCCGCGGCCGCCCGTCTCCACCGCTGCCCGAACAAAGGCGAGACGCTCCTGGAGCCGGGGAGCCCCCCCCAGCTCTGCCCCTCTCCCCAAATCCCACCTCCCGGCCCCTCGCTGTAGCGGGACCCTGCTCGGAGATGCTCCATAAGGAGAGCCAAATTGTCTCCCAACTTAGAGCGCAGCCGCCGTGTGAGCTGGAGGTAAACATCCTGTTTGGAAACATCTGGGATGTTTTCCGGGTGTGGAAACATCCCTAACAGAGAAATTGAAGACGCCCCATCTGTGGAAGTGTCCAAGGCCAGGTTGGACGGGGCTTGGAGCAACCTGGGATAGTGGAAGGTGTCCCTGCCCATGGCAGGAGGTTGAAAGAAAAAGAGTTTTAAGGTCCCTTCCAACCCAAACCATTCCATGATTCAATTTAATTTTTCTCTTTCTTCCCTCTCCTCCTGTTTTTAGGGGGAAACAGATGGAAGGAGGCTCTGGCCTTGTTTCTGGATGCCATCTTGCCGGCTCTCCAAGGAATGCCCACACCCCTTGGGTTTTCCAAAGGGCATCACCAAAGCTCCAGAGGCGGGACCGCACAGTTCAGTACATGCTGTGCGTCCTCAGGCTCCTCCTCCTCACCACCCTGACAAGGGGCAAATAAACCAAGTACTCCCCTAAAAAACTCATCAGAATTCAACAAATCCAGCACCATGGTAAAAGGGCTTCCCACATTATCACAGAACCGTGGAATGCTTTGGGTTGGAAGGCACTTTCAAGATCATCCCGTTCCACCCCCTGCCGTGGGCAGGGACACTTTCCACTATCTCAGGTTGCTACAAGCCCTATCCAACCTGGTCCTGGACACTTCCAGGGATGGGGCATCCATCACCACAGAGGAACATACCTCCTGGCACCGTTTCCATTTGCTGTGTCCGGCTGTTTTTTTCTTCTGGATAGGACTCCGAGGCCGGCTCCAGGGAGGGGGCCATGCTGCGACACCAGTACCACCAGTTGTGCTGGTTGTGCTTGGATTATACTCCCCTGGGGCCCAGTGGCTGTTCGGGTTACACTGAGCAACCCAAAACCTTTCCCAAGAGGTAATTCCTGCCTTGGGGAACTTGCCATCCAAGCTCCCACAGAGGCCAGAGCACGATGGAAAAGGCAAGGAGGGAAAACAATGTGCCAAGCCTGCAAGCTTCCCGTCAGGAATTAGGATTCTGGGTCTGGGTTTCCTTGGTAGGACCTCAGTTGGAGCTTTCTTCCCAACCCATCAGCACAGCAATGCCAGGAATGGTAGGAAAGGATCACCATTTGGGAAAAGCCACCTTTGGAACACCCTGCTTACCTCCACTGCTGGTGTAGGAGGATGGTGGGGCTGCTGGGTGCTGGAAGGAGGATCCAGACGTGGGGATGGAGAACCCCTTGGAGATGGTCCTGCTGCAGCCATTTCTGGTCACTCTGCAGTCGTGTTATCCGGAAGGAATGCTGCCAGGGCCTCACTCCAGAGGAGGGTGGAGAGCCTTGCCTTCCGGCTGGGTGACTGGATTGGGCTTCGGGGCGAAGAGGAGAAGCTGAGGCCTTGATGATCAAAATCCAATCCAAAATTCCCTGCAGGTAAAGCCACAGGATGCCTCCGAAAGGAGAGATTAATACACTTCTTTCAAGTAGAGAATTTCAAGCTGGAAGAGAAACAGATTTTAATTCCCAGTTTAAGCCTTTTCATGCTTGTATTGCTTCGTGCAATCCATAATTAAAGAGGAGAAATGATCTGCAAGAGATTCATTGCAGAAGAGATAGAAAAAGAATTTGTGCTCCGAGCATTTTGGGCGATTTCGGAAGACACGCACCTGCTGGAGCATCAAAGCTGGAACAAGCCCTTATTTTGACTGAGTAGATTTATGATGAAACATGTAATAAGGGGCATACTTTGCTTATGAAGAACAGCTCTGCAAAACATCGTTTAATTACTGTTTTTCAGAGGCAAAACCTATTTCTTCATCCACAAAATCTGTGAACTCATCCAGTCCCTCTAGACCTTTCCGCCTGCCCTGATGTTACCAAATCTCTGGCTTTGGCAGCATAAATTTGGCTGAATGACAATGGCAACAAACTGACACACAACTTGCCCCATATATTACCTTCTACAGATAATAATTAAATAGATTTGGGTACCTACAACATGCTGGACACATGGTGAAAAGGCGACTTCTGAGGGGACCTCTTGGGCTCCCAGGTGACGAGATGTTCGCTTGACACCCGCACAGTGGCACCGGCCCTACCTGTTGGTCTTACCTGCCTGAAATATTAAATGATTAGTGTGGATTTTTGTGTTATCTCTATCAACACACCATCATTTAAGTCAGAAAAATTTGTTCATTCCAGCCTTTTTCTTCTCAGTTCTTGTCACAGAGGACAGAGAGTGAAGGAGCAAGGCAACTTCCCCTTGTCTTTTCCCTCCTGTCCTTCCCCTTTGCCTTGGCCCCTCTATTCTCCTCTTTGTCTCCTGGCTTTGCCTTTCCCTGCCTTTAACTCTGTCCCAGCCTTCTCCTTGACTTTAGGCTTAACCTTTTCCTTTCCTTTTTGGAGTCTAAAAGGTCCCTTTTCCTGTTTTTCCCCTCTTCGGGTGCTATTTTATCTCGTGCCCCCGTTTCCTCCATGGATAATGCACCCTGGAATTCTTTATGATTCAAGGCTTCCCTCTGCAGCCTTGAGATTTACCAGTGACACGGGTTTGGGGACTTTCCCGTTTATTAGGTGACCTCTAGGCCTAGGAAGGAGCAGTTTTTCTCTCCAGCTTCCAGAGAAGAAAGCTGAAAACAGCTGCTGCTTTTAAAATGCCAAATCAGGCTCCTTTCCCTGCAGGAGGCTCCAGCCAGTATTCCCGAAGTCTGATTTTCATCTGGCAGTGCCAATTTCTGGCCATCCTGGAGTGATGCAGTGTCCAAGCCCTGCCCATCCCACTGGGTACCACTCGGAGCCAGAGCCCAGATGATGTGTTCCAAACCCCCACACGGGGTAGTCGCCCTCCACCAGCAGCAGATGCAGCTATTGGCCCCTAAATACAATTAATCTTGATTTTGAGGGCTGGAAAAACCTTCACAAAAGGCTGGAAGTATTTCTTACACGAAAAAAAAAAAAACCCAAACCCACTTAATTGGGTCTATTTTTGTGCCTTTATGGGCACCGGTTGTTTTGCTCAGCCTTGCTAACCTCCTGGAGGGGAGGGCATTAGGGCTAATAAAATCATAGCAATCTCCACCAATTACCTAAACTGGCTTTTCTGCCCATAATATCATGGGTTTGGGAGCCAGGAGCTCGGGATCTACCAGAGCGAGAAGCCGGGGCTGTATTTCCAGCCCTGGCTCACCACACTTCTTCCCGGAGATTTAAACCCCCTGTTTGTTAATCCAAAAGGCTCTGAAACAGCCGCCCCTGCACTCAGGTTGCGCAACCACCTCCTCACCGCGGGCTGATTTCTGCCAAGGAGCGGTCAAATTTGCAAAAAAAGCTTAAAGAAGGAGAAGAAGGAGGGGAAAAAGTGTTTTCCAGCTGTTTGGGTTAGTCTGAGGTTTTAAAAGCAGCTGGAAGAAGGAAGGAGAAGCACTGGGAGGGATGGATTAGCATCCTAGGCACAGGTGAGATGGGCAGGGGGCACAGCCAGGGATTTTACCGGACACTCATCCCCATCCAGGCGCAACGTACCCATGCCCGGAGCAGGGCGAAGCTTGGTTAGGGAAGCATCCCAAACCCACCGTGCGGGGACCCGGAGCCTCAGCAGGCCCCAGTCCCACCCTGCTCTCCGAAGGGAGGGATGGGAGCAGCAGCACGGCGGGCTGTGGGTGAGCGAGCATGACCTCATCCCTCAGACACGCGGAGCTACCCCGGGATTAGACCAGGAAACAGCCGCTGCTGAAGCACCGGGGCAGGAGGGGAGAGAAACCCCCCCTGAGCGTCTTCCCCTCCTTCTCTACAGCAGCCCCTGGCCGAAAACCACCCCTTTTCCAGGATTTCAGCTCTTTCCGGGGGGATTTTTAGCAGCCCTGCTGAAAGACCACCAGGGAGAGTCACAAAGATGTTGCGCTCGTCCCGGAGAGGAGCAGGAGAAGCGCAAGCCCGGCTCTTGGAGGCAGGGAGGGAGCTGACAGACACATCATCTGGTCTCCGGCTGCCCCGAGGCACGATCATTCCTGGCAGATCTCTCCCTAATCCCTACTTTAAGACCTCCAAAGATGGAGGGAGCCTCCACAAGCCCCCAGGAGATTTTTTTTTTTTTTTTTTTTTTGCCATGTCTTGCTTTTCTGATCCGGGAAAGTTTTCCCTCCTGGTTAATCTGTATATTTCTTGCAGCTGCTTACACCAAGGAGGTTTTGTGTCATTTACTTGGATTTTCCTGGCTTTCCTACAGCCCTTTCCCTATGCACAGATATCTGCTGCGCCCTCTGATATGCTCTGACCTTCCCCTTACTCAGGCTGGTGCTTTCCAAGTTCGTGGTACATCTGGAATAAAACCCAATTAGCTGCCCTAATCCTCCAAGAAGGTCTTGGGATACAAGTTAAAGGCTTCTGGGCTTTTTGTCCAGATTTGCACAAGCAGAGCCATGCCTTGCACACCCCTCGGGCCCCCTGGACACTTCTTGCACAAACTCGGAGCTGCGAGTTTGGCCCAGGGAAAATACTAATCCCGACATATCCTGCCACCAAGCTCTTCCTGCCAGCATCCCAAAGGTTCTGGATGCTATCACCAAACCAAGTGACAATGGCAGCCACTAGCAAAGTTCTTCCACGAGGCCCCAAACACACCGGAATCAGCACAATGTTTTCAAGGTGGGGCTTTACTGGAGATGGAAAGTGAAGGGCTCTGTATGGATGTGGCACACAAAGCTGTGGATTTCTGGGAGCTCCCAATGCCTTTTTCCAGGACCCAAAAGAGAGAGCTGGGTGTGCAAAGCTGATCCAGCCAGGGTGGGAAACCACCTCTTCCTACCCTCTCCCCACCACCAGCTGCTCTGCACCCCGTGCCTCCAAAGGCTGCCACCCTTTCTGCTTCCTCGGTGAGCCCAGCATCCCACAAGCTGAGACATGAGGCCGTTCCCCTGCAGCCAAACCCCTGGAAGCAGCTGGACAGCAAAGATGATATCGAGTTACCACAGGAGGCTGGGAATAACGCAAGGATGACAGCAAAAAACCTCTGGAGAGCAACGAACTCCTGTACAGGCACATCACGGTGGGAACGGAGCTCAAATCTTACTGAGGCTCATCTCCCGATGGCACCTATGCGGTGTGTTTTGGGATCAGAGCCCTGTGTTCAGCCCAATCCAAACAGAAGCATCTTTCCCTCATCCCACCAAACTGCATCGCGCTGCGCCTCCGAGCATGGTTTCTCCTCAGCTACAGCTGCATCTGCAAATTCCTGCAAGATGTTTGCCTTGGCAACCTCGATGGGAGGTTTTCTAGGGGCTGGGAGTCCCCCCTCGTTCCCTTGCCCACCCAGGGATGAGCAGACAAGCTCAGGAACCCAAACTGTAAAGCTGGAAAAGGGATAAATGAGCCAGAAAGTGGAAGCCGACGCCGGTCCCGGCTGAGCTGCAAGTTAAGGGATGGTGAAACAAGGTCAGCGAGATTTATACCGACAGTCTTGGACGGCTTCCAGCCCCTACTGTCAGCGGCGGAGGCTTGGAAAAGAGGAGGGAAAAAGTTGCTCTCCTTCTAGGAACCGCGCCGCAGAGAGAGCTCCGCCGGCGTGGCTGGGTCCCGACGATGGGAAAGCAGAAAAAAAACACCAAAAATCCTTGTTTTTTGAACTGCAACGCAAGACACAGCACAGCAGCAGCAGATGTTGAGCTCCAGGCAGGCAGCACCTCGGTGGGACTGAGGCAGTCGCTGGGGGGAGGGGGTCCTGCTGCCATGGACAGAAACCCATGGAACGCTCCTTCCCAAAAACATAGAGCCTTAAAGCTCCCTGATGGCTGTGGCATCCAAGGGAAACGTGTGCAGCCTACCCATGGGATCCAGGGGGGTGTTAGACCTCTCCGTGCCAGAGCTAAGACCAAACCTAGGACCAAAATCCCACCAGCATCACTTCAGCTCTGGGGCTTGGCACAGCCCGGCCACATCCATCCCTGCTGCCTTGGCATTCCCAGCCCTTCCCTTTCTCTTTTCCCTGCGGATACACAATACAAACTAGGTTAACCTTGCCCAGCATCTCCCCCACATGAGCCTTTCCCTCTCCACACGTTGACCACCTTATTAATTTTTTATCATCCTCCTGCTAAAATTAAGCTTACTGCCATGTAAACCCCAAATCCTTTTTTTTTTTTTTACCTCTTAAATCAAACTCCTGAGCATTTCCCAGTCCCCAGGGCCTTGCTCATCCCCTCAGCCTACGGATAGTTTTCCGGCATGACCCCCACCAGCTGGTGAGTGCTTTCGAGTGAATCTTGCTGAGCCCCATCTCCTCTTTTAGCTTGAGCTGGGGAAAATTAATTTTTCATTTGCTTGGGGCCAGAAGCACCCTGAGGTGGTGGAGGGCTGGAAAACAGCTGCTTTTTTCCCCTTGCCCTGCAATATTTGTGGAAGAAAAGTGAGAAATAGAGGGAGAAAGTCATTCCAAGGCTGGGGTCCGTGGTTCATACACATTTTGCTGCCAGAAAGGAGCCAAGCCCGACGCTTTGCATGATGTCCGTAGTTTTCGGAGCTTTGGAAAACCTCCCCTTGCTGCCACCCTCTACACAGGTTAATTGCTCTTCAGGGTTTGGCTAAAAATCCCCCTTCTCTGCACCATGCCCTTTTAGCCCACGATTTATTGCTGCCTCTGCTCCCCAAAACAACAGGGGCTTGGCCGTGCCTGGGGGTCCAGTGGAGCTGGGAGGGTGAAAACAGGGGGGGAAAGGGGAATTTCTGGTGCTCGGGGGTCTGGTATTGTGCCTATATGGCTTTTATTTTTAGTGTTTCAAGCCCTGGCTCTGCAAAAGCATCTTAATTACTATTCTTCAGCTGTAAAATGAAACCCAGATGTGCTCCCTTTGCAGAGGGTTCGTCGGGGGGTTCCGCCGGAGGGGGACATCCCAGCAAGGAAAACATGGAAATTATTATTATTATTAACATTATTTTAAGAGCTCTCGTGTCCAGAGCTATTCGTGGTGGCTCTGAGCCAGAAAATGTCTCTTCCCTGCTGCTGTAAATAGAAATGATACCACTCCCAGCCCCAAATACCCTTAATTTTCACCAAAATTAAAGGGAAACACCCCTGACCCGGGCCTTGAAAAGCTGATGGCTGCGGGACTTGGATACAGTTGGCAGAGCTGCCAGAGCCAGGCAGAAAAATAGGGGGAAAAGGGGACTTTTAGGGAAAAACACAGCCCTGAAGCCCCTGATAGCTGCAGTGATTTGGCTGGGGCTGTGGCAGGTTTCCCCTTGCAGCCCCACGTGCCAGTGGAATATTGGCTCCTCGGCACATTTTCCCTTTTGGATGCATAAAAAACATAAAGACACGTGAAGCTCAGCTTCCAAGGATTTTCTACTCACCCATAAGAGGAGGAGGAGGAGGAGGAGGAATAAAATCCCTGGCTGAGGTCAGAGCAGCCCTGTTCCTTTTACCTCTGTGAATCCCAAAGAGGGGTCCCTTTGCCAGGGCCCCTGTCTGATGCAAAGATGCAGGGAGGGAGAATCTGGCCAAGACCAGCTGTATTTTTGCACTTTTGGGAGTTTAAAAAACCAAACAAACAAACAAAAACCCCACATATATATGTATATATATATATATATAATCTTGCAAGAAATGAGATCTCCCAGGCCAATTTATTCAGGGAGAGTTTCACAGAGAGATGGTGGGGTTGGGATAAAGTTTCTTGCCACCTTGTCACCCCCCACGCAGCAGATTTATGTATTTATTTATTATCTGTATCATTATTCTCCCAGAAAGAAAGGTTTCTGGCAGAAAGCTTTGTTTTCTCTGGAAGGAGGCAGCCAATCCAAGAGTACACGTGGTGCAAAGCTCCACTGAAACACTCCTCACACCAAACAAGCCCCGTCCAAAGGCAAAAGCTGAGCAGCGAGAAAGCACCTCTGTACCCACATCCTCTCAGGGGGAACGAATTTGGGGATACCTCCACTTCCAAGGCAGATTTTGACCTTGAGCTCCCCACGGATCGAGTCACAGGTGTTTTATTCTGTTCCAAAAAGCTTTCCTTCCATTTTTTTAAGAAGTATTTTACATTAAAAATACACTTTAATAGGGATTTAAAAGACAGGTTTTGTCCCTGTATGGATAGCAAATACCATTCAGCCAGTGGTTACAGATTAATCATGCCTCAATTTATAATTTTTTTTAATTAAACCCTTAATTGTGACCTCTGCTACGAGACAAGAAGACGAGTGCAGCACATCTGCTGCAGAGAAAAACCTGGAAAGGACATATCAGCACATCCCAAACCCTCAGGGATGGGGAAGGCAAGTAGAAGCATTACCAATCCATCAATTAATTACCCACCTAAAATACAATCCCATTAGGCAGTAGCACAGCTACAAACAGCCCCATTGCCACGTTACCCCCACACCGTAGCCAGAAAAAAAGGGGAAAAAAAAGTCATTAAACCACTCTTTTATAAAAGACAGTGGAGCCAGGCTCCCAAACCGGCCAAAAAATTCCTCTTTGATGATGATCCAGGGTATTCTGGTGAGGAGGAAGGAGCATCCCTCCTTTGCTTCACGCTCAAGGCTTCCTGAGCAGCGAGGGGGGAAAGGCAAGTGGAAACTGGGGGAGGGGAGGCACAGGGGCCCCTGGTTTGGGTTTGAACTCCCAGGGAGGGGCTTAGGGCAGGTCCCACCTGAGGACAATTCGTCCTCACTTTCCTTTAGCGGGGGAGGAGCCGAGGGGCCGCAGCATCCTGAGTTTTCGGGAGAAATGATGCGGTGCAGCCTGGGGCACGTGGGCCGGGCTCGTACGGCGAGATAAATAAACACATAAATAAAGCCCCTCTCCTTTCCTCCGTCGCAGGTACAAGATCCGCTCGCACCGTCCATTCAGGCGGCCGTGGGCCCCCTCTCGGTGTTCTCCAGCTCCACATTTCGCCTCTTCTAAGCTTCCCCATCACCAGTGCCGCGAACAACTTTTTCCGTAGGTGGAACGAGGGGTGGGTTGGGGTTTTTTGAAGGAATATTAAGAGTTTCTGCGACCCACCCCGGCCTGTGTATACAACCAAGGGTGCAGTGGGGTGATTTTGGGGAGCGCTGGCGCTTCCCCTTGGCTGCAACACAGAGCCTGGCTCTTTCCCATTTTCCCGTGAGCCAGCAGGATTGGGAAAAAGGGTTTGTAGACAAAACAAAGCCCTAAAAATAGGTGATGGCAGCCAGAGCTGTAGGGATGCCCTGTGTCCCCCTGGAAATGAGCTGCAGATCTGCGATCAGCACTAACAGAGCAGAAAACCAGCCACAGATCCGTGTTTCCTGCCCTGAAATAAATCCCTCGGGACTGCTGGCTGGGATTTAAACATTTAATTCTCAACCCCAAAATAACCTCAGATCCCCTTGGCTGTATTCCCACACTCCAAGCCCTGAACAAGGTGAGGAAAGTGGAGAATTAGGCATTAACTGAGGGTCAGAAACCTGCAGAAAACCAGTTTTCATGAAAATCAATAAAATTGATCAACGAGCTCTTGTTTTTTTGCTGTAAAAACACACTTTGAGTTTCTTTTTTTGCAGATATTTTCATCCACACACCCTCTTGCTGGTGCTTCCCCGGGAAGAACTGCTGCTCCTCCAGGGAATGTACCCCAGTGAGGCTGGAGGTCAGCTCATTAACCCCATCCAATTAATAGCTGCTTTTTACACCCCTGCCATGGGACACCTTCCACTAGACCAGGTTGCTCCTGGTTGTTATCACATAGAATTTACAGTATTTAATGTATTTAATATTTCTAGAATTTGCATTGTATAGAATAATTCCAGAATGTGTATTTGGTATCATTATATCACTCTGCATGATATATAAAATCTACAGATTATATATACACAGTATATATAATAAAATGTATGCTATGGACATAATACGTAGCATTTAAAATAAATTATATACACTCCATAATGAGTCTATGTTTTAGCTATATAATATATGATACATAACCCCTTGTTTGCTTTGTCTCGGGCTGAATCCTTTCAGAATTGCCAATCTTTTTCCCTCAGAGCAGAAAATCCAGGCCATTCAGAGCCAGGTTTTAACTTCTCATCTAAGAGAGAGATCCGGGTTTCTGCCTCCCTCCCCAGCCTGGGGAAAAGAAGGAATAAATGCAGCACGGTTGATTTTTCACATTCAAGCACATTCCCATCTCCCAGGATTTTTTTTTTTTTTCCCCAGGCAATTGCTTTAGTCCTGCTTTGGGAATCGCTTGTTAGGATGGTGGGAAAGCGGAAAGGAGCCTTTCAGCCCCTCGAACCAGGTGATGCAAAGATCCAGCCTTCATTACCGAGATTAAAGAGGCTGAGATTTCCTAGGCAATTAAAAACTCTGCCTAATTAAGACAGGGCTAATAGGCAGGACTTGCAAGGGTTGGTGCTGGGGCAGGAGAAGGGGATGGATTTGCAGCAAAAGAGCCTGCAGGTAATTGTTTTAGTAAGGCAGAATAAATGGAGATGTGAGGATAGAGAGGATGTTCTCTGTTAAAAATTAAAATAAGAGGGAAAAAAAGAGGAAAAACCAGCATCAACAGCTTCTTGAAATCACTCAATCGACTGTCTGACTGCATCAGCAGCAAGTTATCCAAACACTGCAACGCTCAGCGAGGGGCAAAACATTCAGGCAGGTATTTCTGAAAGAAAAAAAAAAAAGCACACCCCAAATACGTGTGGCTAAGCCAAAAAAGAAAAAGAGGGACCCCTTGGGAACTGGGTCTGTCACAGCCAAGGCTGAAGAAAAAGCAGCGCTTTGCTATTTTAAAACGTTGTTTTTCTTTCCAGCCTCCACCTTTGAATTTCTGCCACCTCCCGCCACTGGCAGCGGATGAAAGTGGCTGCCGGGACAGACGGAGCATGTGCTCCTGCTTTTGTGCTTCCCATCCCATTCTCTCCTCCCTCCACCCAGGCAGGAGCCCAGAGACTTCCCCCTGGCTCCCCCACGCTCCTCTCACCCCACTGTGAGGGCAGGGGGGCACTGGAACCCCTCATTTACATCATCTCCTTTGGATTAACTGCATTTTTCACTCTTTCCTTTCTTCTTTCCTTAAAAAAACCAAAAAAACCCCCACCTGCTGGCATTAATTTTGCTTTTAAGCCTCTGCCGAGCAGCTCAGCCCCCTCAGCACCACCTTGGCACTCAACTTGGTCGGGGCAGGGGGAAGCGGGACCCCAAAACCGGGCACCACAGCTGCCATTCCCCCAGCTGCATCCACGACTCAAAAGAGTTGGGAAGAACCAACAAATATGCCCAAGCCTCAAAAATACCCAGGTTTGAAGTGACTGGGATTTCTGTGAGTCCTAATTCTGGCTGCAAGGGTTTATGGCTCTGTATATACACAGAGCCGTAAATACATAACCATATATATATATATTTATGTGTATAAAGACGTGTATTTGTGTGTTTATGCACATAAATGCACCTCTGTGTGTATAAATATGTAAACTTGTGTAAATGCTGCACCGGCTCAGGGAGAAAGCGAGGAAGGTCTCGATTTTTAATTTACAATATTTTTATTGCGTCCAAAAGAACCCCAGAAATCCTCCCATCCTAAGGCGGCTTTGAGGCTCGCCCCTCCCTCCCCACACCCTCGGATTTTGGGAAAACAGTCTCTTTTTTTTCCGCTCTTCCCCACCCCAGAGAAAGCAGCAGGGTCCCCCCGCGCCCCGGCCCTATGCGAAGTCCCCGCGGAAGGGGCGGGAAGTGGCCCCCTGCGCCTGCCAGCGGCCCCGCAGCGTGCACAGGGCTTTGCCCTCCAGGCTCTCCAGCTCCGGGAACCCCAGCTGGTTCAGCACCTCGTAGACCCCGGCCACCGCCGCTACCTGGGAACAGAGGGAGAAGGAAGACTGAATTCCCCCCGCCCGGGTATGCTTTTGTCACCTCCCGGGTGAAGACGGGTGGGGAAGATCCCCGACATCCCCCCCATCCCCGTACCACCCCCTTCAGCTCCCCCAGCCTCTTTCCAGCCCCAGTTTATCCATTTTCTAAGCCTCTTCCTTGCTGCTGGGGTCAGCCATCCCAGGGTTTGTTGGCTTTGGCACCCTCCTGCCAAAAAGCTACAATGGCGCCTTGTTTTTGCTAAAAACGCAGGGATTATGCAGCGGGAAGGGGCGCTCTGGGGGTCAAAGGCTCCTTGTATCCACAAGTCGGGTGTATTTCCCTCCCCTCCAGCAGGCGGGGGGAGTGCGGGCGGAGGGGATGTAAACCCCACGTGTTGGAGATGTGGCATTAAAAGGGGCAGCACCTCCTGGGGCCACGCTCAAAAGATGCGGCACCGAAAGAAAGGTGCAGCGCCACAAAAGATGCTGCACCAAAAGATGCACCAGCAAACGGCGGGGGCCGGGGGGGGGAGGGACACAGGGCGGATGTAAATCCATGCACTGAAAACGCAGCCCCAAAAGGCGCAGCACTAAAGGATGCAGCCCCAAAAGGCGCAGCACTAAAGGTGCGGCCCCGAAAGGTGCAGCATTAAAACCTGCTGCAGCCAACCGCACGCCTCCCGCATCCAGCCGACAGCAAACATCCCAAATCTCCACAAAAGCCGGGCCAGCCCCAGCGGCGGCCGCCGGGCAATGCAAACACCGGCATAACCGGGATGCCAGGGCGGGGCGGGCACCGGTGTCCCCACTACGGCTCCGGCTCCGCCCTTTTAGCTCCCGCCCGGCGGATCAAAGATGCCAATAGGAATTAGCGGCGCCGGCGGAGGCAAGGGAAGGGATGTGGGTTTTTCCCACAGCAGCGCCGGGCAAACCCGGGAGGGGGGAGAAAAACTGGTCTCTGCATCGTGATAGAGGTAAAAGATGAAAATGATAAAATAAATAAAAACAAGTTGAATTATAGAGTACATCAATAGAAATAATACAATAGAATAACAAAAGCTGAGATCGAAAATAATAAAATGCAGTCTCACAGTAATAAAATTTAAATAAATAAAATTAATTAAAATATTATAGTAATAGCAGCATTATTAAAAGTGCCATGTCCCCAGCTTCCCCCTCTCCCCTCTGACTCTCCTCTCATGCAGAATGACACCCCAGGCACCAGCACACACAGCCCTATGCCCCCCACACCATTTGTTCCACCTCCAAAGTCCCTTTTCCAGGGAAATTTACAGCCCCCCCACCATTTCCATTCAAATCAATGTATCCCAAGTAAATCCAGCACCTATATCCACCCTGAGTGGGAAATATGGATAATTTAGGGTCTCTTACCCACCCTTCCCCCATTCCATAAGGATAATTTAGGGTCTCTCACTTGCCTCCCATTCCATTTTTCCAGCTGGCTCCCAGTTCCCTCAGATATCCAGTGCCACCATCCCCATCCTCCCAGACCTCCCGTGCCCTGTGCCGCCTGTCCTGGCCAGGCAGGGTTGGCTGGTGGCCCCCCAGCCCCAGATGCTGCAATCACAACGAAACCCCTGGGAAACTCGAACTGGGCGAAAAGAGCAGGTTTGGGCTGGGAGAGCTCCCCATCCATGTGGTGGGATGCCATCCATCTCCAGTGGCTTTTCACGAGAGCCACCATCCCAGGGAGCAAAGGGACCACAGACGACGCCCCAACAACCCCAGAAATCACATACAAGTTGAGGATGGGTGTCTACTTCCCAGTAAATTCCTGTACTTCCATGTAGACACGAGGCTGCGTGAGGTGGCAGCCAGGGAAAGCCTCACCTCGCGCATCCAGAGGCTGAAGGGCCTCTGCCAGGAGTCCTTCTTCTCCAGGTGCAGGTAGGCGTTGAAGAGGATGAGGAAGATGTAGCGCTCCAGGTACTGCAGGCTCCTCAGCTGCAGCATCCGCATCTCCCTCTCATCCTTGCCCGACTTTCCCTGGAAGGAACGACAGCCTGCCTGAGGCACCCATGGCACCAGTGCCGGGAGAGCATCCCAGGTGAGATCCCGCATCCCACCCTCACCCACAGTCCTGCTCTGCATCCCCGAGTCAGGTGGTGAAGGATGCCCCAGGATCTCTGGTGCGAGCGAAAAGCCGTGGGAAGGGCATGGGAGGAGGGAGGAACACTTCGGGGCCAAAAATACGCGCATCCGTCCAGCCCGCTCCCGCTGGGGCTTGGCACTCCAGGCTCTCATTTCCCTGTGGTTTCCAGTGGGTAACAACGTTCCCAGAGCTCAAAAATAGGTGAGGAATGGCTAAACGTGGGGGGAGTGTGCCCAGGAGCCAGGAGTAGACACCCAAGCGCAAACTGTACCCCAAACCACGGGTTCCTGGACTGCAAAGCACTTCCCCAGGTAAGAACATCTCCCTGGAAAGCATTCCCACCTGGATTCAGCCTCCATTTCCAGAGGAAGAGAAGCTCTGAGGCTGGTGGCCATCACATCTCCCAGTACTATTTTGTACGTATAAATTATAAATATCTCTTTCACTATGTTTAATATATACTGTAATGTTTGTGCATTCGTTATTTGTATATTGCTTTATTAGATATTGTATGTAATTATATAATAATTTCTATTAATATTATTATTGCTGTTATTTTAAGAGCAGACAAGCCCCGCACGCTGCCCTGTCTAGGAGTTAATAAATACTAACAAATCAGAGCCCTGATCCCACAGACCATCCCAAAAAGCAGCAATTCCTGACTCAAGTTCTGCCTTTTGGAAAAGTTGTCTCCTCCACCTGTGTGTGTGCCAGTATTTGTAGAGAGCAGATCCTATTATCCTGTTATTTATCCTGCTACTGTATTACCCCATTTAGTTTTCGTTCTATTATCCTACTATTTACCATGTTGTTATGTTATCCTATTTATTTTTTATCCTATTAGCCTATTATTTATCGTTTTATTCTATTATCTTCTTTATTTTTCCTCTATTATAATTTTATTCTATTATCCAGTTTTCTTCTGTTACCCTATTACTTCTCATGTTATTCTATTATCCTATTTATTTTTCTTATATTATCCTATTATTTACCATCTTATTATCCTATCATTTATCTTTTATCCCATTATTTATATTTTCTTACATTTTCCGATTTTTTCCTCCCAGTTAGGGGTGGGAAGAGTTTGGCACAAACCAAACCAAGCCCCAAAACGCCTTTTCCTTCCCTTCTGTTTGCCCTAACCCTGAAAAACATCTCCCAGCAGGCTCCCAAAACCCAACAATTCCCATAATTCTCGTCTCCAAGCTGCCCATCACCGAGAAAAAAAACAAAAATAAATTAAAATTAAAGCGTTTGCACAGGGCCAAGCCAAATCCAAGGGGATGGATGGAGCAGCCAAGAGGGAAGTACAAGCTCCAGTGACAAGAGGCTCTTCCTTGGGCAGAGGGAGTGGATGAACCCCTCCTTATCTCGCCAGGGTGCCAGCCTGGAGTTGGGACACAGCCCAGGAACACCCCTGTGCCGGTCCTGACAGCCAAGTAGGTGAAACTCCCCACATGGCCACATCCCCATAATAAAGGAGGGAAAGCCAAAATTAAATTAAAGTACCTATCCTGGATAAAAATAAATTAATAAAAATAAATGTGACTATAAATTAATTAGTAATTAACAATCGCTACATCTGCAAATAGTCAGGTCTCCAGAGGTTTTTTCTCCCAGCTCCCCAGAAAGTGCAGAGGATCCCAGGAATCAGGAGGCAAGTCCCCAGGAAGCTGCAGATGTTCCTGGGTGATTGAACATTTTGGTTTTTCCCCCCTCCATCAATCACTCGTGGCCGTTAATTGAAAATATGGATCAGTGGCAGCCGGAGCAAGAGCTGAAGTGAGGAACTGACGGTGGGATGTGGCACAAACCGTGCCAGGAATGATGCCACGCCCCGGGCTCAGCCCTTCCACGGCCCCATGATATAGTTGCACAGGTTTAAAAAACCCCAAACCTGATGAAAATAACCCCTTTTCCTTCTTCATCAGCTCCACGGGGGCTCCCAAGTAGAACAGGGCTGTGGACCACAGGCTCAGCTGGCCATGCATGAGCCCGTTCCCAAGGACGCCTCCCCTTGCCAAAGCCGAGCCGCCTTCCCAAACTCGGAGGAGGCAGAGGAGCCTTTGGGGCTGGAAGCGGAGCCGGACAGGCCAGTCCTGCCCTCTGCCGGCCGCGCCTCACGGGATGCCGGATGAGAGGAATGCCGGATGGGATGTGGGACGCAGGCTGGTGCCGGACGGGCAGGATTCTGGGTGCGATGGGTGGGATGAGGGACGGAAAGGGACAGGCAGGATGCGGGACAGCACAGGATCCAAGGCAGCCCCGGGTGACCATGACCACAAGAGCCTTGGCACCTCTCTGGTGACGCACCAGACAGCTTCAGCCCGAGAAACCATCCAGCCTTGGCAGGGCTGGTCCCGGAGCCCGGCTGCACCCTCTGGAACTGCCCGGTGCCGATGGGGAGAGCGGGGCTCACCTGCCGGTAGGTGCAGATGATGATTTCCCGGAGGTGGTAGTGCATGGGGGTCATGGTCTCACTGACCGTGTCCAGGGCCATGTCCACCTCCTTCTTCATCCGGTGACCGTCAGGCAGGAGCTGGACCACCTTCATCACCACCTGGTGCATGGGCAGAAGCAGCAGGGCTTCACCAGGAGCCTCCCTGCCTTGTCCCACTGCCCGGGAGAGGACCCAGCCCCTCCAGACAGGCAGCTGTGGCTTAAGGTAGCAGAGGGAGAGTTTTAGCCCTGCCCTCAAACAGAGCCAGCCCCAGGACTCACCTCGAACTCCCCCTTGGTGTACTTGGCATCGGGCACACTCACGATTTCCTCCTCACTCATCTCAGGGATGCCCTGGGGTGGCCAGAGGGGACTGGGTCATTATGGGCTGCACAAAAACGCAGAGCCTGTGCCTAGCCCACCGGGACCCCCAGCATCCTCCACCTTGCCTCTGCCAGGCAGAGAACACAAAAATTCCACCCCTGCCTGAGGAGAGAGCCCCACGTCTGGACAGCCAGAGCACTGTTCCAGGCCCTGGCACAGGGTGCCCAGAGAAGCTGTGGCTGCCCCTGGATCCCTGGCAGTGCCCAAGGCCAGGCTGGACACTGGGGCTTGGAGCAGCCTGGGACAGTGGAAAGTGTCCCTGCCCGTGGCAAAGGGGTGGAACGAGATGAGCTTTCATGTCCCTTCCAACCCAAACCATTCCACGATTCCATGATCTCCCCTGCCTTTAACCCTTCATCCTGGGGTGGAAGCTCTCAGAAAGAGGGTAAGGGCTCACCAGGGACTCACACAGACTTCAAGAGCTCACTGGGAGTTAGGCACAGCAAGATGTCACCATACAGATGTCCACCCCCGCAGCCCACCCTGGCCCTGCCCGCACTCCTTTCAACCCTCTGGCTGTGACACGACTGCCGTGGGCTCTCCAGAGCTTCCCCAGGAACCCCACCAGGGGTTGCTGCAGCCCCCCACACTCACACTGAAGTGCCAGAGGGTGAGGACAGCAATGACCATGGCCGTGGTGGTCCTGCCCCGGCCACTGGAGCAGTTGAACACGAAGGCTGCCCGCGAGTCCTCGGCCAGGGCGCTCTTCATGGCCTCCAGCAGCCGGTCAAAGTCCTGCCAGGATGAAGCCAGTGGGTTTTTAGGGATGCAGGACTTCCTCACCTTGGGGTCCCCTTTGTCCTACAGCCCCCAGGTTGAAATCCCTGTTTCCTTGCTGCCAGACCCATCCTTGTCCACCTGAAGGCACACAGCATCTCCTGGGGATCCCCCCCTGCCCTGGCAAGCACCCCACCAGCACTGAGCACCCGAGTGACATTCCCCCCACAGCATCGGGGCTGGCTTGGGACGGAGGCAGCAGCACCATCCCATCCCTGGGGTACCTGCTCCTTGGGAGCACAGAAGTCGGGGATGGGGATGCGGCGGTAGGTGAGGCCCTGGCAGGAATTCTTCTGCTGGCTGAATATCTCCTGCATGGTCAGGCAGCTCTTGAACATCTTCATCTGCTTCTCTGCCTCCAGGTACACCTCCAGCCACTTCTGGCACTTCAGCAGGTCCCCCTTCAGGGCAGCCTCCAGTTTCTGCAGAGGATGGAGAAACCCTCACCGTAACACCCGCCCCTCCTCATTTTTGCAGGATTTTAATCATTTTTTTTAGATGAGGGCGAACACCCCAAACCCCACACCAATGTCCTGGCCACCAGTTCTGCCCAGGTCCCTCTGTGCTTGATGGGAGCCCCAGGAGCACCATTTCCCACCACGCCGGGCAGCTCCTCCACGCAGCCATGCTGCTGCTGGCAGCCAAGCTCCTCCACTGCCTGTCTCCCCTGGAAATCCAGCTGGGAACATCCACTCCCCTTTCCCCAGATGCCTTTTACCCTTGCTCTCAAGGCACGCTATAAAATTCTTCCAGGGTGGATCTCCGCTTTGCTCCTTTGTTCCCAAAGGAAAACAAAACCAGCAGCTCCAGAGGGCGAGGAACTATCAAAGCCTGTGGAAATCACCCATGAGGGTTCCTGGAACCCCCACTGCATCCAGCATCTCCCAGAGCTCACCTCCAGCTGCTGGGGCGAGGCGGCGGGCACAGGGATCAGCTCCTCCAGGAGTCCAGGCTCCCGCAGCGTATAGATCTGCTCATTCCCTTCCAGGACCACTTCCTCCCGGAGGCTGATCCAGACAATGCGGGAGTGCTTCCTCTTGGCATCCGTCAGGTACCGCAGGACGCTGCCCAGGGTCTAAGGAAAGGGGGGGCGAGGGTGACGGGAGGGCGGGGAGCCCGACGTGGGGGATGTGGGGTCCCTGCCCAACACGGGATCGCGTCCCTCACCTTGGAGCTGGGCTGTGCCGTCCCATAGACCGGCATTTTGGGCACCCTTCGGAAGTTGGCCACGCTCATCTCCTTGGCAGTGCTCAGCACGTCCGGGCAGCAGCGCTCATCCGCCACCTGCAACAGAGCAATGTCCAGGCGAGGGCTGCCCCTTCCCACCCTCAGGTTTGCAGTGCACCACAGCCCATGGGCCCTGCTCAGGATGAGTCCCCAGACCTCTCCAACAGCAGCATCCAGGGCGTTTCCAAGGTGGGAAATGTTCTCCTGCAGCACAAGGCACAAACGGCCCCGGCCTCCTTCACCCCACCCAGAACCCACAGAGCTGCTGCCCAGGCTCGCGTCACGAGATGCTCCAGATGCATCCACGTGCACAGGGATCTCTGGCCACACACTCATCCTCACGTGGGTCGGGTCGGAAGGGACTTTAAAAGCATCCAGTTCCATCCTCGCTGAGGATGCCAGCAGGGCACAGACCCGAGACCCCAGGACACCCGCCCTACTGCAGGGAAACCCTCGGCTTCTCCCGCCCCACCGCGCCTCCGTGAGGGCGAGCAGCCCAGGATGCCGCTCCCAGCTCTGCACCCCTCACTCACCAGCACTCGCGTGCCCTTGGTGACGAGCTCGGCGGTGACGGTGAGCTCCGAGCAGTTCATGTCCGCCTGCAGCCGGTACAGCTCCGGGTGCCGGCACATCCACCTGCTGAAGCTGAGGGCAAAGCCCAGGGGGTACTGCCGGCGGGGGGCCGGGGGGGATGCACCATCAGCCTGGGCTCCGATCCCCCTGCCCGCGGCCCCACCGAGAAAACCTGCTTGGGAAACTCCAAGGGGGAAACCCCTGCCCTCCCTCCGTTGCACAACGGAGCCAAAAAAAAACCAACAAGAGGGCAAGGAAGGTTTTTTTGGGTTGTTCTGGTGGTTTTTACCTGCTCGTGAAGGTAGTAGTTGAAAGCAATCAAGTAGAAGTAGCGTTCGAGGCTCTGGAGAGTCCTCTGGAGGAAATACTCTTTGGTGCTGCTCCCCTGGAAGCGAAGGAGAGACACAATCAGTGATGCTCAGAGCTGACCAGTCCTGCAGCCTCCAGCAGAGCAGGAGGCTGGGAAAAAGCCCTACAGATGCTCTGGATGAATTGTTTTATTTTTGTAATGAAACATTTCCAGTTTCCCATATTAAAAGACGCTCAAAGGCATAAATTCACATTTCGGCTCCAAACAAAAACTTCACTTTAGCACAAGGACACACTGGGATCGGTTCCAACCAGTCCATGCTGTCACATGATACACTCCAGATGGGAGACTCAAACCCAAGGGGATGGGGCTGGAAAATGCAAGGTCCTGCCCCCATTCCAACCACCTCCATGGCCTTTAGATGAAATGCTCAGGCAGTGGCATCCGTGGGGAGAGAGGGCCCCATGCCAGCCACACACCCTGCAACATCCTTCATTTCCAAGTGTGTCCCCATCCAGAAGCATCCTGATGCCTGCTTCCAGCAAGCTCTCCTCCTCCTCTTCTTTATCATCACCTCCCCAGTCAAGGCGTGTTCCCCACCACAGCTATCCCCTCTCAGGGAGGAAACTCAAACCCTTGGGATTTTCCATAATTCAGAAACCCTGGGGCAGAGGTTTGTACCTCCGAGCATCCCATCCAACAAATTAACCGGGTACCAGGTAAGGAACACCCAGCATGGCATCCCTGGAGAGCCCACCGAAACCCACTTCCCAGGGCAGGATGGAAAACCCTGTAGGATGGGGCTGTGCCCGGGGTCAGCTCGGCGAGCGGGGTTTGCTCATCCCTGACATTACGTGGCTGACTCATGAATATTTACTTGTTCTCCACAAGAGAAATCCGGCCTGCAGTCATTTATCAAGAGGAAAGGCAGTGGGATTTGCTCTGGAAACTCAAAACAAAGCCTGCGGGGATGGAGCTGCGCCAGGTTTGCCGGCAGCACCGACAGCAGAGTGGTGCTGCCTCCCGAGCGCTTGGATTCCTGCAATAAAATCCATCCCAGTGCTCTCACCCAAGGCAAACCTTTTAACATTCCCCTGAAACAGGCTATGGGTGGAAAGGGGAATGATCCACTCACGTTTCAGCCATGGAAAGCCAGATACTCTGGGAGTCTGGCTGCTCGGCATCCCACACCAGGATTCACCTGCACCTCCGTCACTGGAGGGCTTAAATCTCCATTTCTGCCCCCCAAGGCCAGGCAGAAACCCACAGACATCATTCCTTCATGCCCAGAAAAGCCCCTCCTCCCCCCAAAAACCAAGCAGCTCACCCAATACCATTCCAACACGAAGAAGTCCAGGTTGGTTTTCTGATGGCTGAGCATTATCCCCTCTCCCTTCCTCACCCTCCGTGTGCCCCCAGCACATTTTCCTGGCCTCTCGCCACTGTTTAAACCTGCTCTTGCTCCACACAGACTTCAAATAAACACTCCTTGAGGCTTATTTACGGCAGTCTCCCAGCCATTTGTTTTCCAGGAGTCCAGGATGACACGGAGCAGCTTTCCCCAGCAGGGAAAAGTCAGGGGAGGGCTTCGAGGCAACGGGAAAATCCCGTCCCATGCCCAAGCTTCCCCTGCTATGTAAGAGAACCCGCCAGCACATGAACAGCACCAAATATACCCAAACTCGTCCTAAAAGGGAACAGGGGAGTATGAAATTTGGGATTTGCCGCTAAACACCAAAAAAAGTGACAGTAAATGCCTTCTTTTCCCATTGCTCAATCATTTTCATGGGTTTTTTGCCACAGGGCACCTGGTTTGAGACTGCCCTTTACAACCAGCTCTGGCACTTCCACTCCATGTTCAACATTTAAATGGGAAAATTAATCTCCAAAGAAATTGGGATCAGGGCAGCACTTCCACCTGAGCCTCCAACCTCCTTCCATCACCTGATGAGGAGCCCCCTGGTCGGGCAGGGAAGACCACAGTTTTCCAGCATGGAAAGCCACCCTGATGGCTCTTCATAACAACGGGGAAAAAAACCCATAAATCTACAACTAGAGAAGCCTGACCTTGGGTGACTGTATTTGCAACGATCCCTCCCAGCTCCCAAGGCCTTTTACCATCCACGCTGATATCGATTTTCCAATTTTAGAGCTGATGAAACCAGGGCACAGGATATTATTTGCCCCCAAGGTCATCTACCAGAAGCAGCAGCAAAGCCCAAACCAGTCTGTTTTCCCCCCAGTCCCAGCCTGCTCCATTTTATGGCTTTTAAAACAACTGGAGGGGAAAAAAAAGAAAAGAGACGCTCCACAACCTTACAAGTTTCATATTGCTGGGAAATCTCCAGCTCACAGGAAGCTTTGGGTTTCCAGAATTTACATTCTTCTCATCCCGGCGCAAAAACAGCTCGACGAATTTCCCGGTGCCGATGGCTCGCATCCAAGTAATCCTCTAATTACCTGGATCTGATAGTCCTCCCCGATCCCTTCCAGCTTCTTCTTGTACTCGTAGATGGCTTCCTTCATGTCGTGCATCTCCGAGCAGGAGGCTATGGCACCATCCACCTCGGGAGGAGCAAGTGGGAAATTGCTCCATAAGCCTCAGATCTGGGGGGAAAATCCAACCCTCCCTCCCAGCCACCCCGCCGGGGGGTTCACCAGCACCCCTTTACCTCCTCCACTATCTGCTGGCCTTTGGGGACCATCTCCATGAAGGTCTGGATGACCCGGAGCCTGTCCCTAGGAGATGTTTTAGGCACGTGGGGGAAGCTGTGGTGGGAGAAGGAGGAAATCAAACCGGTTCCACGGGGAATGGGCATCCCCCCAGTCCTGCCCCGGGGGCTGCTCCGCTTACTCGGGCTTCTGGGCAGCTCCTCGGTGGTGGTGGAGGACCAGGGTGCCCATGGCCATGGCCAGGTTGGTCCTGCCCACACCCGTCTGGCAGCCGAAGAGCAGCGCGGGCGGGGGTCTGCCAGGGTCCCGCAGCAGCAGGCTGGGGCTCTCCTAGGAGGGAGGGACACAGGGATGAATGCATGGATGGACGGAGACCCCAGCAGCTTCCAGGAGAGCCAGGTCTGCCCCATCAGTGGCTGGGATGGAGGTGATGGCCATGCCCAGGCATGGAGGGGTGGGTGGCATCTCCCTTTTGCTCAGGGGATGGCGTGGATGGAGCAGGACAGGACAATGGGTGGCCCACCAACTGCAATTCCCTGCCCAGTTGTCCTGCAATTCCCTCTCCATCCGCCAGCCTGCCCATCCCACCAGAGATGTTCCCATCACTCATCCCTGACCCACTGAGATTTCATCTTCCAAAATGTAAAAAAAAAAAAAAAAAATTTTAAAATGCAGCTCTGACATGGAAAACCTTTGCAGCAAAGGCAGATCATTCCTGCCAAAGCCACTTAGGGAAGAGCTGCCTGGAGGTGGCCCGGGACGGTCACCTCTATAGCCAGGGGTAGGGAGGAACTGCTGGACAACATGGACTTCTCCAGCAGGATCCTACAGCAAGAAGAGTGGGAACTGCAGGCACAGGCATCCTCTAACAGGCAGAGTTAAGGAAAACCAGAAGATGCTCTCAGGCAGTCACGGTCCCCAACGTGACACAGGCGCAAATCCCACCCCAAGGAGGCCCTGTGGATCAGGTGCTTTTCCTTGGCTCACCCTGAGGAAGCGGATGAAAGCATCAAACTGCTCCTCCAAAGGGGCTCCCTCAGCGGGCAGGGGCAGCCGGTGGTACCTGCCGGGATGGGGAGAGCCCTCGTTAGGATGGGACCCTGGAGGGGCTTAATCCCAACCACCATGGAGGATCCGTGGCTTAAGGGGTGCCAAGAGCCCCGAGCATGCGTGAGGAGGAGGAGGAGGAGGGGGAGGAGGAAGAGGAGGAGGGAAGGACCTGTAGGAGGGCTGGAGGAAGACGGGTCTGCGATAGACCTCGTCGGTGACCTGGATGTCCTCGTCACACTGCACCTGCACGGCATGGGGCTCGTCCCGCAGCCGCTCAATGTCATTGTACACGTAGTAGATGCTCTCACTCAGCTGCGCAAAGTCGCGGATCTGCGGGAGACGGGAAGAGTCCCGTCACAACCCCTCCGCTCGCCTCTGCGCCGGCGGGACGCGCGCCCTTCCCCGTCCCAGCTCACCTCCTTGCGGATGGCCAGCTCCAGGCTCTCCGCCCGCATGCCCCGCTGCAGGCGCTGGAGGTTCTCGTGGAGGTTCTCCTTGCCCCGGGGGGTGTAGGACACGAAGTCGCCCTCCAGCCGCAGGAAGACCACGGGCTCCTCGCGGACGCAGAAGAAGACACATTCCTGCAAAGAGCGGGGGAGAGGCTGTCTAAAAGCTCTCCTGGCTTTTTCCCACCCCAATTCCCACCCTCCCACCAACCTTGTGGCCTTCTCTCTGCAGCTTCTGCAGCACGAGCTTGAAGCCGTTGAGGCTGGGCTGCCCCATCCCGAACACGGCGTAACCTCCTTTGGCCTGCCGGAAGTTGGGAGCGCCGCAGCTGCCGGTAGTGTTCAAAACATCTAATTTCCCGTATACATCCCTGACCATGAAGTATTTCCCCTGCAAAATATCAGAAGAGAGAAGGGTGGGACATCAGTGGATTTGAACAAGGTGGGACTCGAACGCAGCTGAGCGTAAAAGTGGCTTTTTCTCGGTGATCTTCAAAATGAGCCCCTCCCAAAAAACTCCTGAGGTCCCCAAAGCCCAGGCTGAAATGAGCTGGGTGATGAAATTGGTGGTGGCAATGCTCACCTGCACCAGGTAGTGCTCCAGCGTGGCCTCAGAAATGCGCCCCACCGTGTAGTTTGCCTTCAGCAGGTCATCGTGGATCTGGAACTCCTCCCTGCAGTTGTACCTGCAAAAGCCACACGCAGGTGGGTAAGGGAAAAAAGCAGTGGCATAGGTCAAGATTGAAAAAAACCCCCAATATTTAGAGAAGAGGGTGGAGGAAACTAGAATTTTGGAGGCTGCCTAGAACTTACGTGATGACCACGGGCGCCACTTTGTTGGTGATGATGGACTTGGCCTTGCTGTTGTGGAGCCCCAGGGTCTGGAAGGAGTGGATGCTGACGGAGTGTTGGTCCTCCATGCTGCCGTCTCCCAGCGCCCGGCTCTCCAGGGGGGATGCCGAGACCGCCTGCTGTGCCGCGCTGGCTGTCGTACCCATCATCCGTGGGCAGCTGTGCTGGGACGGGGAGGCAGCAGCAGCAGCAGGGAGGAAAGGAGGAAAAAAAAAACAACCAAAAAAACAAGGAGGGAGAGGGGAAAAAGGAAAAAAAAAAAAAAAAAGGAAGGAGGAATTTATTTTTCAGGCACTCCCGATTTAGGATGGGAAAATCCCAGGCAGGCACAGGGCAACCCCCTGCCGACAGCCGGCCAGGGAAGGAACGCTAAGCCAGCCCTTTCCCTCCTGCTCCCACAAAAGGCTTTCTTCCTGCCTGCCATGCAGTCGCTCCATCAGGGAGGTGAAAGTAGGGCTGAGGAGGGAGGTGGGGGGAGAAATGGGCGACATGCCAGATCCGGTCCCTAAAATCTGCTGAGTCAGCACATGGCACCGCGGAGGGACTCGGCGGCGCTCGTCCCCTGCTTTCCCAGCACCCATAAACCACTCCAGGGTCCCTCCCCGCATGGAAAACTCTTGAACGGAGAGCACGTGTTGCTGGGCGTTCGGTAATTTAGGGCGCAGGAGCGCGCCTGGAGCAGGTCTGTGTGTGCCAGTCCGGACGCAGCCTCTAAAGCAGCCGCTTATCCCCATCCCGGGGGAGCACCCAGGGCAGGTGGGGACCCCGAAAGTAGCCCCCACTTGGTCCCCAGGGAGCTCATCCCTGAACAAGGATGGAATCAAAAGGGCCAGGCCTGGCGGCGGCCAGGAGCATCCCGCCACACTCGAGCGGCCCGGGACAATGAGCCGACTGTCTGCGCCAGCCAGGGCCGGATCCCGGCGTCCCAGCGAAGCGAGAGATGGCAAAGGGGTAGCCTGGGAAAGACAAAAACTCTGCCCACTCCTAACGAGACGGCCCCCAGTAAAATCTCCTTTGTGCTGCGTGGGAATAACCCCGGCAGCAGCCAAAGGGGGACGGTACCTGCTCTGAGGCGATGCTCAGCGTCGGGAATACCGGAACGGCTTTAACCCAGCCCTACAAATCCTTCTGCAGCTGCTCCTCCAGCCTTACAAGCAGCACAGGATCAATCCCTTACTGCAATCCCAGGGAATGTGATGCCCCCAGCAGCTGCAAATGCTTCAAGCGGGGGGAAAAGCCTGCGGAAAATGTGCTATTTCTAGACCGTGCCCAGGCACACATTTTCCCCTCCTCCCCATCTTCCTTCCCTGCTCCGCAGAAAACTTGTTGCTCTACTGTGAATTTTCTGCACCATTAGGCAGCCTGGTTTCTTTTGCACACAAGGGCGGTGGGGGGGGAAAAACAAAAACAGCTGTTTCGGGCCAGTGCCGTTTCTCCAAGTCCTCTTGAGTGTTTCTTTCACGTAAACACTGTGAGGGCAAAAATAAAGCCAAAAAAAAAAAAACCAAAAAAAAAAAAACCAAAAAAAAAAAAACCAAAAAAAAAAAAACCAAAAAAAAAAAAACCCAAAAAACATACAGGGAGGTTTTGAATGTTTTAGAGCAGGCACTCGTGGCTTTGGAGAGCTCAGGCAGCAAGCAGGAATGGGGCATCCAGCCAGGATGCTTTTTTTCCCTAATTTTGCTCAGAACGGGTGCCTCTTTTCAACAGTGAGCTGGATCGATCCTTCTGGGTTTGCTCCAGCATCCCCGTGTTGGAGGATGGAGATTCCAGCCCCAGTTTTGAGGCAGGCAGCTTCTGTATTTCCTTAGTCCTCCCCACAGACAGCCACCTTCACCCTAAAACCCCCAGCGATACTTTCTTTTCCCGACAAACCACACCAAGAAATAACAGGCATAAAAGAGGCCGGGCAGATTTGGAAACTGTCTTTCAAACCACAAAATGAATGGAGAGAGGAAATCACATCTCAGCTTCTTCCCCCACTCCCTGCTTCGGTTGGGCAGGCGAAACCAAGCAAGAAAAGTACCGAAATTACCCAAAGTGGGTGCTCAGGGAAGCCACGGGAACTGCTCTAAAAAGCCACGGGAAGAGGGAAGCGCTGGCGTTATCCATGTGGGAGCAGCTATTTACTGGTATTGCTGCGTCTGATGGGAGCAGGAGGGTTTACACCCCCCCAGTGCCCACTCTGCAAGCTGGGACACAAACTGGGATGGGTAGGGAAGCAAAACCCTACCCCAGGAAAACAGATAAAATTACCGTGGCTGAAAACTTTCCCAAATATTGCTGGTGGCTGCGACGGGAAGAGATGCAACGAAGCCACCATCACAGGCCAGCCGAGGGAAGCGGGAGTCCAGGGACCAGCCCAGCAGGGACCGGCCCACCAAAGGGCTCTGGATGAGCCCAAATACCATTCTTTTCCCCGTAGCTGGACACAGTTAGCAAACACTGTGAGAGGTGCCTGCACTGTAACAGGATGCCCAGAGAAGTTGTCGATGCCTTAGCCCTTGAAGTGTTCAAGGCTGGATGGAGCTTAGAGCAGCCTGGTCTAATGGAAGGTGCCACTGACCGCGGCAGGGGGTTGGAATGAGATGATCTCTAAGGTCCTCCCCACCCCAAACCACTCTGGGATTCTGGGATTCCAGGTTAGGAGGCTGGGAAGCAATCCACATGGATTTTATGATGGAATTAGCCATCAGCCACGGTGGGCTGGTTTTGAGCATCCCTTCCCTTGCGCCACACGGAATTTGGGGGTTTCCTTTCTTGGAGAGAGAATGCAGAGACAACATCCCCCTGCACAGCATCCTGGCCTCCTGTCTGCACCTTCTCCTCCTTTTTCCGGGAAAAACCCCAGAAATATTCCCCTAGCCAGCAGCTCATCCCTTCACAGACCCCAAAGCCAAGCCTGAGATCAATCGTGGCCAAGGTTCCTGAACAAAGAGCCCATTTTCTCCCCAGCTGCCAAAAGAACCAACACCCTGCACGAGGGCATCCCACCAAACAAACCAGCAGTGTTCCTCTCCAGGTGTTTTGCCTGAATTCAAAGCGCTGCCGATAAGTTATTCTTGCTGCCTAAGGAGAAAGCGGAGCCTCCGAACGGGCAAGGCAGAGATGCTTCCCTTCCCCTCCAGACCCTGTTTCAAAACATCCAAGCCCGGATGGGGAATGCCAGAGGAGCCACCAGCAGCACCAGGAGCATCCCAAGAGATTCTGTGTGGAATCCCCAGCCTCTCCCACAGAAGTCAGGATGCTGCACCAGTGCTCAGCCCTCCACCTTCCCACCTCTCCGAGCCGCTCCTCTCCCCCTCCACCCAGCACAGGGGTTATTCCCACACCCAGGGACCTGGCGAGGACTCAAAGACAGAGCAAACAATGGACTTAATATAGTGGGAGGAGGTCGGGCTGCAGCTGCAGGATGCATCTGCCCCGGCCACCGCGCCGAGGAGGAAGCGTGCACTTGCCTGGCCGCCTCATTGTCAGCAGGAAATAAATCAAATAAATCTCCTTCCGTGCATCCTTGAGATATTTTACAGCTTTTAAAGCTCTTCTAAATGAAAAGCAAAGCCCTTTGGGAAGAAGCAGCAGCAATGGCAGCATCCTCCTAATGCATCCATCCTTCCCCGGTGTGGGGCAGCCCCTGTGGCTTTTCAGCATGGAGTCAGCACGGATGCATCCTCAAGGGAGCGAGGGGCACCCCTGGAGCACTGCTGAGCCAAGCAGGGAGGCAGGAAACACCGCAGGCCAGCAGGAAGCTCCGCTGCAGCCGGAGGGGCATCACCGGAGCCCGGAGGAAGCGCTGGAGCTGAGTCCCCCACCCCGGCGTGCTCTTTAACCCTCTTTTTAAAAAAAAAAAAACAGTGAAAATTAAATAACATACAAACAGCTTCTCTGGGAGAGCCTGCCTGTGCTGGGAGATATCCCAGAGCAGAGGCTGCATGGGAACCAGGCTCCTGTTGTTCCAGGTGATGCCGGAAGGAAGCAGCCTAGCCTCTTAAAAACACATAATAAAACAAAGGTGAGAAATAACACATTAAGCTGTGGATGACTTGGTACCTGCTGTCCACCCACCCAGCTGTGAGGGTAAAATAAGGCAAAGAATCAAAATGCCTCAAATCAACCCAAAAGCACTTTGCCACGGGCAGGAAAGGGCCCTGGAAGGGCACCTTTGCAGCAGACAGCTTGGTTTTTATGAGCCTTGACTGATTTATTAATATCTTTAAAGGAGCAAAAGCGACCGCCTTCCATCCTCACAAGCTCCTCGGAGAGCCAACGGTGACGGCCAAAAATATAACCAAATAAGCAGCATTTCCTAGAAAGTCCAGAGGTATTTCCCAGTCAGGCCGGGATCGGTGCTGCCAATCCCCGCCGCGCCCCACTGCCGGCACCTGCCGAGCGGCACAGGAGAGCATCAGTGGGTGGGATGCTGGGATCCTGGGTGGGATCCTGGGTGGGATGCCTGCCCCCAGGTCCGAGCGGGAGCATCCAGAATAACGAGGACCAGGCATTTCACACCCCCTCCCAAACACGCTCCTGTCTTTTGGCAGAAAACCGAGTGCTACATCCCCATCCTCCACGGGACCAACCTGCCTTTAGTTACTGTACTTAAAACTCCTCACCGTGAAGCCAGGGAAGGCTGTTTTGAGACAGGGAATGGAGGAGAAAAAAGTCACCCCAAAAATGGGGGTGCCAATCTGCTCCCTGCCATGGAGGTGACCATCGATGAGGAGGAATCCTTGGGGAATGGTATCCAGGCTGCAGCCCTTCTTCACAAACCTGGTTTGCATTGTTAATCAGCATTGTTAACCTTCCTTGTTAAGCACAGCCTGAGAGGAACTAAGGTCCCGGAAGAGTTGGATGGGGCTTGGGGCAACCTGTCCTTACCCATGGCAGGGGGTGGAATGAGACGACCTTTAGGATCCCTTCCAAACCATTCAGTGACTCCAGGGTTTTGCAAAGATCCCCCCTGTAACTGCTGCCTCACACCCCCCAACTTTTAAGGCACCCTGGCAGGTTCCCTCACACATCCCCCCAGTCCCCAGGGTGCTGCTTTTTGGGCAGGCAGGAGATGCTTGGGCTGCTTGCTGTTGAGGTGAGGGGTTTTATCAATGAGCAGCAACGGAAAGAGGAACAAAGCCCTGACTCAGAAGCACCAGCGCTGCCAGTTGTGCCGTCAGCTCGCTGCCAGTGGTTTCAAGGTCTGTGAGCACGCTCGCTGAAGGGTTTCCTTTCAGAACCACAAAGAAAAAACAAAATAAAAAGCCATAAAACGTGAAGATAAAGGCTGGGGGCATCTCCAAAGAGACCAGCGACATGTGGGCAAAGCTTTTGTCCAACGCCAAGCAGTCCCCAGCTTGCCAGGAAGCTCCACAGCCCCACACCCAAACCAGTTCTGCCAAGCTTTTCCCCACCGGAGGCTCTGCGGTGTGACCCCGCTCCGGCTGGCAGAGGGCAGCAGGGTGTCCCCAAGGGTGGGGAACTCAGGCTGGCCCCCCCAGCACAACCCCCTGCTCCCCAGCTCGGGATGGCCAGCGCCACGCGGAGCCGGCCGGGGCGTTTTGGGAAGGCGAGGGCTATGATTTTGTGCTATTCATAGCTAACCACGGCTCCCCTCCCAACGCGTGGAAGGCTGCCGGAGCAAAGGGACGGCTCCATTTGCACGGGGCCGCTTTTCCACGCCGGAATCCGCTGCAGACCACACCTTTCCCAGGACAAGCAGCACCTTATGCACGCCAGCACCGTGGTTTGGGATGCAGCAGGACACGGAGCTCACGCTCCCAGGTCTCCTCTCCCCCGTCCTGCTCTCTTAATAAATAAAGCAAAAATCAAGCAAATCCCAGGGGAGTTTTGCTCACAACGGAGACCTGCCCGTTATTTTTAGGCTCCGTTGTCAGTCGTGCAAAGAGATAATCACTTCCTGCCTTCCGGGAAGGAAATGTCCCACCACCGTTGCCTGTCTGCCTTCTCCTCCGGCAATGCCTGCCTGCTCCCAGCCCAGCCACCCCAAACCCCGCAGTTTTCTCCCATCCGGGGCAGGAAAACAACCGGGACGCAGCTCGGGATATGACGGGTGCCACGGCCAGGAGCGCTGCGGGAAGGCGAGGGGGCGTTCGCTCCCCCAGCACTAAGAGGATGCACCGGAGAAAGGGCAGGGAAGCAGGTCCGGAAAAGTCCGGCAGCCATCGGAAACGCAGCCTGGATGAGGTTTCTGGAAGTTTTCAGCCCCGAGAAGCGGGGCAGGAGCTCAGCGGGAGCAGCCAGCCTTGCTCCTAGGACATCATCTACGGCAGCGAGGGTGACTCCGTCCCACACCCGGCTGGGAGCCCACCGGGCTTTGCGCCATCCCCTGCACGTGCCAGCGGGAAACCCATCCCAGGCTTCTTCCCGCTCCTCTCGTGCTCCCTGAACGGGAGGCTGCCGAGCCAAACCCCAGACCTCGGCTACAGCTGCTCCTCTTCCTCCTCCGTCTTCATCCTCCAGCAGGGAGCCATCCCGCACCTCCCCGCTTCAGAGCCCGCTCCCCAGGCGGCTTTTGGGGGTGCAAGGGAGGCACAGCCAAGAGATGCAAGTCCCAAAACTCACTCTGGGGGACTCGAGCCACAGCAGGCACAGCCGGCACCGGCCGACGGCCGTGCTGGGCTCCCAGCCCGGTGGGGCTGGCTTCCAGGCCAAAAGAGGGACAGAAAAGCTCCTTTTAAATAGGAAGAACAACTGCAAAGGCAGGAGAGGTGGGAGGATGCCATCCGCGGGGCCGATGCTGGGTCTCAAAACTAGCGATCCATCTATTTTCCAGAGGTTTGAAGCCCAGCGTTGGCTCCGGATAAACTCTCCTCGCCATGGCTGGGGCACCTCATGGCCACGGTGTGGAGTCTGTGCTCCAGGGGAAAAATAAACCTTCCCCCCATTGTCCCGTCCTCCTTGCCTTGGGGGGACACACCCAGCGGGGACCCCCGCCCAAGAAGCCCCCCGGGTGCCCATCACAAATCCCCCCCGAGGGTGGGGGGCACCCTCGGGGGCTGCTCCTGCCCCCTCCATCCCCTTCCCACCGCACCGGGCCGGGAAACGAACCCCCCACCACCCC
>VXAZ01006158.1:0-31730 GCA_013399875.1 Gymnorhina tibicen
GCAGAGCAGAGCGGGACAATCCTTGCCCTCGACTGAAGTGACTAAAGGAGTTGTTGTGTGTGGGATTGATCTCAGACCTCTGTTTTTGAGGGATGGGCTTTTTTCACTAATACGATGTGTTTCAGACCCTAATAAATATATATAGGCATTGCCAGAGGTAATGAGTGATAATGAGTTAATGAAATCAGCTTTGACTCTCTAGGAAATGTCAGAAGTGATTCTAGACTTCAGCACCTCACTTGCTTCCTTTGAATGGTGAGATGATGTGTTTCCTTTTTATCGGTGTTCCAGACCTCGTTATTTCTAAAGAGTCAAAATTAACAACTTCCTTTGTTTTCTTTCCTCATTGCAAAAGTACCTGTTTTGAATTGGTACCTGTCATGCTGGCAAGAACATTGGATTGTGCAAGTTTTAATGATGTATCTTGCTTTAGAAGTTTGCAACATAATCTAATTTTGGATTGACTCAAACTGGGAACCATTTGGAAATGGAATGGACCTCTTATGGGAATGAATTAAAAGTACCTTCTTGCCCAGAGTTGCTGTCAGTGATTCCTGCTGTTCCCTGCACCCCCAGCGGAGCTCCCCTGGAGTGAGCACAATTACCTTGTACCTGCTCCCACAGGTAACACCACAAAGATGTCCTTAGGTATTTTTCTAGAAACAATTATGCAATATTTGAGGCAGTATAAGAAATTTAATTTATGAATTGTCTGCTTTCTGCCATGTCAATCAAATAAAAACAATTATCTTTTACTACAGTATGCTTTTTTTCCTCTTTTTTCTGTTTTTCTGTTGGAATTCTGTGTACAGGATAATTAGTTATGAACAACAAATATCTGTGAGCAACTATGAAGAGCAAAGCAAGCAGGACCACTGCTGCTGGAATCCAGCATCCATGGCTTCTGTATGTCTCTGTTTTATCTGAAAGTTCTCGCAGTACAGGTAGCTGATTCTCCAATTAGACACTTCAAACAACAACTTCCTTTGGTCATGGAAGGGGATGAGCTTCCTGCTCAGAGGCTCTTTCTGGAGAAGCCTCTCTCTATGTAACGAGAAAAATAATTTCTTCAGTGTGAAATTACAACCTCCTTGCTCAAACATCTGCTTCTTGTCAGAAATTCAGTTCTCATAAATAGGTTGTGTTTAATGCACGTTCTGCAGTAAATCTGCCGGACAGGGCTTGGAGCAGCCTGGGACAGTGGAAGGTGTCCCTGCCCATGGCAGGGGGTGGAACTGGATGGGCTTTAAGGTCCCTTCCAATCCAAACCATCCCATGATTCTATGTGTGACAATTCTGTGACAATCATGTCTCCAAACAGGATGTGAAGTACCTTGCATGCATAAGCAACGTTTTTCCATATCTATTTGTTGAGAGAATATGATGAAATGAACTATAAGTGTTCTCCATTAATTTCTTGAAATTATGATAGAACAGGTGATATTCCTGTAGACTGAATTTGAGAAATTAAACCGTTACAGAATTTGCATTTCACCTTTTTAAGGTGTGATGTATTTTATCTTACTCCATCACTGATTTATTTTTGATGTAGGGTAGGCAGGGAGGGGAAGGTTTCAATCAGTACAGTCTTTGAGGGATTCTAAAAATACCTTCCTCAACATGTATATATTGAAAAAATGATATAATAAGCAGTATATTTGTAACTAAAATTGCTGTATTTGTCCTGCTGAGGAAGCAAGAAGTGGTAAAAACTGGCTCACATTTCTCTTTTCCTCTGAGATTTATTTTTAGTAATGAGAAAAACTTTCTTGTCCAGGGAAAATGCAAATATTTCTATGATAAATGTAGTTTTGTGGAATGATTATGTGCTGTTTCAGAACTTACAGTTATATAGCTTTTCTTTTTTCACTTGAATTCTTCTTATTTTTGTTAAATAACCTCCTTCTCTTTTAAGAAAAAATGTATATTGACCTGCTAAACATCTCTTTCTTAACTTAATTTATATGAAAGTGTGAGAACACGTCATCTGGGATGCCTTCAGTCCAGCAGCTGGTTATTGATGAGTCCACTGACGCCTGGAACCAGGGCCAGCCACCCCCTGGGAGGAGTGTGTGGAGGGAGCTAAGCCGACTGAGAGACACAAAACTCGAGGGGGGATTTTCCCCCAGCCTGTGTGACTGTCCCCGTTTGCCACCTGAGTGACAGCGTGGTGGCTGTGCTGGGACAAAGGAGATCTATTCCTCAAAGGGCTGTTTGCAAAGAGCTACAACATCTCACAAGTGCTTAACCCCGGAGTTACCACATCTAAAACCGCACATTTTTCAGAGCAAGTACGTGATGTACCCGTAACTGCCTGGCCTCTTTGAACTTTGCTCTACGCTTGTTGTGGTGCTCAGTCTGTCCCTTACTGAAAACTTAAATGACAAACAGGCTGGGGAAAAAGGGTCTTTAGTTTTTCATATTTGGTGAGGTCAGTGCATCCAACCAAGCGCATGTGCCAACAATGTTGTCAGCTGGATCGAAACCAGCTGCCTCAGGTGTGCTCTGCAGGCAGCAAAGAGCTGATCACATAGGTATGTTTTGACATGGAGAATCATAGAATCCTGGGATATCCTGAGTGGGAAGGGACCCACTCAGTCCATGCTGCTTGTAAGTCTTGCAGCCAAGACTGGACTGGTTGTATAAGAAGCCTAAAATGAATGGGTTCTGTGTGAACTCTTGCAGTAGTGATGTCAGATGAAGTTAAAAAAATTCACAGGAAGTTCACAGCAACTTGACACCATGAGAACAGGGTGCAGAGCAGTGGAGCCCCCAGGAACAGAACATCAGAAATCCCTATTTTGTTGACAGTTGTTCAAACAGATTAATGCAGAAACTGTAATCGAGTTAGGTTAAATAATAGCTTGGTGGTAGCTGATAGGATGAAAATACAGCCTGAAGTTACCTTAGATAATAATGATGATAAAAAACAGCCCCTGAGGGAAATTTGTCTGTGTGAATGAGGATGTAATGAGTTGGATCAAGACACCAAGTGCACATTAAGAATTACGTGATGGAAGTGTGAGTGACCAATCACCTGTTTCCGTGTCATTTTTCTGTGTTACCTTTTTGTGTACAAGCCTGTGCTTGTTTCCCAGGTGTGCCAGCACTGTGAGGGGCCTGGCACCCTGTTCTGCAGAATGGTGATAAACCCCAGTATCCTGACTTGGTGTGTGGGTTGGGTCTTGCCCATGGGGTGACAGAGCCCTGCTTTAGGGACACAGCAGTGTGAGGCAGTGAAGGAGAAACTCTTCAAACCGCCAGTGCTTGTGAGCTTTTTTATACATTGCAGGTTTGAATGTGACTCCAAAAGGTATTTTTTTGTTTTTAATCTGAGTGTTTCAGAAAATTTTCCATTTATGTTCAGAGGACACAATGTTTAATAGAAACACAGTACTTTCATTGAAAGGGAAATGAATATGTTGCCCTGTCGTACCAGGGGCACTTAGAATGACAAAAGTGCAACAAGAAAGGCGTTGTTCAGCAGGCAGGAAGCCGAGGAAACAGGAGCCCTGCAGGATGCAAACCACGTCAATGTGGGCTCTGTGGTGTCTGCTCTGTGGCTCACAGGAGCAGGTGCGATGCGTATCCGGGAAGCGTCGGGAGGTGGGACACGTTTGTAGGGTTATGAACACCACAGAGCCTGTTTATGTTTTAGAAGGGTGTACATCAAGGAACAGCTCTTTCAGAAACATTTCTGAAATAAAAACTGTGATAGAAGTATATGCTTTAAGTCAGCTCACAGCAGTCAACGAGCTCTTGGGATAACCTGGTGTGATCTAAGTGGGTTGTTTAGCTTTGCCAAAAGTTCCTAGCTTGAAGTTGTCATCTGTGCTATGAAACCAAACCATTTCACAAAGGTTTTCTAGCACATTTTTGTCAGAAGTCAGGCTGATGTTACAGTTAACAAGGAAATAACATTATCACTTCAGAAAAACCCAAAAAACTTAAGCAGAGCACAATCAAACCTCAAGTGTTACTTCTTAAAGTATTCCTGAAAATTATTTCACAATTGGTTTTGACTGTTGTTGTGGTTTGACACTGGTTAAAACGCTAGGCACCTACAAAAACTGTTCACTCACTCTCCTCTGCTATAGCTGAGCAGAGGAGGGCAAAAAAAACGAACGGCTCACGAGTTGAGATAAGGATTGGGAGAAAATATTCTAAGGGCAAAACAGGCTCAAATTTAAAGGTATAAAGTACATTTATTATTAAGAGAGTCAGAGAAGGATAATGAGAAGTAAAATAAGCCTTTGAAACACCTTTTTCTTCCCAGCCGCTCCCTCTTTGCCACGGACAGCACGGGGAGATAGGGCGTGGTTCGGTCCGTCTGTTACCCGAGGTCTTGCTCAGTTCGCTCAGGGAGAGGAGTCTCTTCTTTCTGTTATGCCCTGAGTCCCTCCCACAGGCAAAACAGTTTTCCCAGAACTGCTGTGATGTGGGTCACTGGTTCACGGGGTGCCGTTTTTTAAGGATAGGCTGCTCTAGTTTGGCAGCAAGGGCCCTCTTTCTCTATTTTTGGAAGTAGGGGCCCTCTCTCTTTCTTCGGGTCTCCCACTGGATTACAGCTTTTTCTGGCCTCCACTCGCTCTGGTGCGGGCACCTTTTCTACGGGCTGCGTGTGGATTTCTGCACTCCCCATGGGCTTCATGGATTACAGAGGGACAGTTTGTTTTACTGTAGTCTTCATCACAGCTTGTAGACGAATTTCGACTCCGACGTTTGGAGCACCTCCTCCCCCTCTTCTCCTCACTGACCTTGGTGCCGCCATGTTGTCTTTCTCCGCACGTTCTCACTTCCTCCTCTTTCTCCAACCAGAAGAAAACTTGCTGCTCGTAGGTATCACTGTCAGTAAGTTTCACTAACTCAAAGATTCTCGCAGCATCTCGCAGCACCAAGAAGTTGATCTCGTCTAGGTTCTGCGTCGGGGAATTGCTTGCCATGCTTCTGCTGCCGGCCGCACGGCCCGGCCACCACTGCGCGGGCGGTCACGGCTGTGGTGCCATTCAGTGCCTCCGTTCATGTGGGGCGCCGAAAAGCACAAGCCTCCGCCGCCGTCCCTGCCCTTCTGGCCGCAGCACGGCCGGCTAAGGGCGGCCAGGCAGGTGAAGCTCACCGCGGGCCGCACCGAGATGGTGGTGGCCACAGTGGCCGCATGGCCACATGCAGCACCAGGACTGCCCCCGGCAGCAGCACCTCGGCGCCCCTTGGAAAAACCTGCCTTTGCGGGGTTTTGATTTCCTTCTTAAATATGTCATCACGGAGGTGTTAGCAACCCCTCTAATTGGGCCAGCAGCATGTCCATCTTCAGAGCCATCAGAGATTGGCTCTGTCGGTTTTGGTGGAAGCTTCTAGCAGCTTCTCACAGAAGCCAGTTCTGTGGCTCCCCCCCCACTACCAAAAACCCGGCTGTGCTGTATCAGCACAACTGTTCGAGTCGATGTCTCTAAAAACCTTTTGCTCCAAGTGTTCACTCATCTTTGGACATTGTATTTCATGTTTAATCTTGAGTTCTAGCTTTGAAAATGTCTGAGCACAAGAACTGTCAAATTTTTCATGTGGCCTGGAAAGAAGATCGTGCACATGATCGCAGTGTGGTCATTCAGAGTTGTCTTTACTGGAGTTTTTCCCAATGTCTACTTCTATCCCAGAGTACTTACAGGAGGGTGCCAGTACTTACTCCTCGCTCTTAGAGAGGCTGTGACAGGTCTGTTTGTCTGTGGGACCAGACCAGCATCTGAAGTTACTCAGCAGTTACTGTTCTTTGCTGAGCCTGGAAATGTGGCATGAATAGAAGTTTAGCAGCAGCTGATCCTGAGAACTGCACAGAGAAGGGATGCTAAGGGTGGAGAAAGTGGTGTGAGCTATAACCTATTCAAAAATGTTCTGTAATATTGAAAGCATCATGATGTATAGCATCATGGAGACATTCATGTCAGCTTGTGATAAAAACCTTGAAATATCTCAGGCCTAACTACAGCTTTGTATTGATATAAACATCATCAAAGAAATAATTACAATTAAGTTTATATTTGCAGCACACAGAGGTTCTAGGAGAGCCTTGAATTTGATTTGAAAGACTTCTTACCACTGGAAAAACTTGGAATCATGGAATGATTTGGGTTGGAAGGGATCTTAAAGCTCATCTTATACCACATCCCTGGGCAGGGACACCTTCCACTGTCCCAGGCTGCTCCAAGCCCCAGCCAGCCTGGCCTTGGGCACTGCCAGGGATCCAGGGGCAGCCACAGCTGCTCTGGGCACCCTGTGCCAGGGCCTCCCCACCCTCACAGTCAACAATTCCTTCCCAATATCCCATCCAGCCCTGCCCTCTGGCAGTGGGAGCCATTCCCTGTGTCCTGTCCCTCCAGCCCTTGTCTCCAGTCCCTCTCCAGCTCTCCTGGAGCCCCTTCAGGCCCTGCAAGGGGCTCTGAGGTGTCCCTGGAGCCTTCTCTTCTCCAGGTGAGCACCCCCAGCTCTCCCAGCCTGGCTCCAGAGCAGAGGGGCTCCAGCCCTGGGAGCAGCTCCGGGGCCTCCTCTGGACTGGCTCCAGCAGCTCCACGTCCTCCTGCTGTTGTTCCCCAGGGCTGGGGCAGCTCTGCAGGTGGGGTCTCACCTGAGCGGGGCACAGGGGCAGAATCCCCCCCTCCCCTGCTGCCCACGCTGGGGGCTCAGCCCAGCACAGGGGGGGTTTCTGGGCTCAGTGCCCATGGCCGGGGCAGGCTGAGCCTCTCACCCACCAACACCCCCAGGTCCTTCTCCCCAGGGCTGCTTCTGATCCATTCTCTGCCCAGCCTGGGTTTGTGCTTGGGGTTGCCCTGATCCAGGTGCAGGAGTTGCGCTTGGCCTTGTTGAGCTTCATGAGATTGGCACGGACCCACCTTCCCAGCCCATCTTTGCAGAGATTCTAACTTTGCCAGGCGTGCCTTTTGAGTGTTACCTGTTGGACACTGGGGAGGCTGAGTGCCTCCATGAGGTGCTCATGCAGAAGCTTTTGCTTAACAAAGCAAAGCTTTTAGCAAAGGCATTGCTTCAGTTTTGGGTTAGAGGTGCAAATGTCAGTAATAAATTTAATCCGCCACTGCCAGCTGCTCTAATAATTGCTCTAATGAGATGGAATAGAACAAATCGGGGAAGATTTCATAGGAACAAATAGCTGACAATAGTATGAAGGATTTTTAACTTAAATGCTATTAAGGATGTCTTCCTAAGTAGCCAAGAATTGGGCTACTGAGTCAGTTTTCTTCATTCACAAACTGCTAAAACTAGAGGAAAGAAGCAGCAAGCTTGTGAAAGAGAAGGTGACAAAACCAAAGCAGACTACAACTGTCTCTGAAAGTGTACCTTGAGGGCTGCTGGGTGTACATCCTGTTTGACATCACTGAGTAGGAGAGGTTGACACTTTCCTTGCAGGATAAATTGCTGTGTGAAGCTTTTGATTTCAGACATATTCATTGTGATTTTTAACTTTTTCACAACATTATTTTTCAACAGTGCTTGATCAAGCTGTTGAACTTACACCATGCTGGTTCATTTTGTGTATAATCACCTTACTCCGATTTTTCAAATATACATTTATGGGCTTTCATGTAGGGTTTTGTATTAGTCAAGCTTTTTTTTCTGTGTGCAAATACTGTTTTCAGTGCTGGGACAGATGATGACACATTTATATTATTTGCATTGCTATTTTGTAAATTCCTGAAAATGTTGCTTTGCTTTTACTTATGAAATCATACTTAAGATTTGAAATCTAAATTGAATCTTCATTTTCAGTGAGATCAGGTTTTGTTCTTCCCACTCTTACTATAAGCCGGGTCAGATAAAAAGAAAAAACCCCAAATGTAAGTATTATTTATGCCTGGAAAATGCCCTTGATATCACAGGCAGGTGATTGACTGGCACCAGGAAGGGGTGATATTTTTCAAGAGAACATACCTGAGTGCACAATGGACTTAAAAAGATCTGCTATAAGAAATTCTTTGCTAAATGATTGCTACTTCCTATAAGCTTTAAAATTAAGACATGTCCATCGTGGTGACAAACTTTGTCAATTATGTGAATGAATTGTGCTCCAGTTAAATTTCTCTGTGGGGTTTTCAACTGGCTCTTTCTAGAGCCCTTTGCAGCTTCAATGGATGTTGCATTTCCTTCCTGTCTTGAATCGCGGTGTAACATGGCTGGGAGCTTTTAAAACCACTGTTACTCAACAGGGTGGCAACATTTTATTACAGCATAAGTATGTACACCTTGAGAAAATACATTCTGATGAGAAATTCCTGCTGTCACTGTCACGGTTAGTTATCCTGAAGGATGTGCTCTGTGTCTCAGATTGGAAGTGGTGAAGGTTAAAGTATCCGACTTCCCTGTAAGCTCTGAGTGCAGCTGCAATGGGTTTGTGTTTAGTATTCAGAGAGTAATGCCAGAATCCTACATCCAAATAAAAGATGTGACAGGAGGTGGGGAAAAACCTTCTCCTCTCGCACATGGCCATTAAACTGCAGCAGGTGAGTGATGGGAAAATGCCAGTAGAGAACAGAAATATCCATGGAGACCCCTGAAGACTCGGTCTCAGTGACAGAAGTGATATATTCAGCTCTTGGTGTGCTTTTGAGGGAGAATTTCTTGTATGATTACTGCAGTTAAGAAGATTACCAGGCAGCTGTAAAATCCTGTGTGGACTCCGTTGTCTGAGATCATTAACATTTTTAGAAAGGAGCTCTGAAATCAGCTCTTCATTCTCCTGACGTTCATCCCAAGGAAGCTCTGCCACCAAGGTCAGATCGAAGGGTTGATTTGTTGGGGGTGTGTGCATTTTGGTGATGAAAGAGGAAATATAATTTCTTACTTGGCTATTTATATAATCAAAATTCCCACAAAAGTGGATACATTCCTGATAGTTTGGCGACCTGTGACAAAGCAGTCTAGTAATTAATTTCAAAGTGCTGCACAAACCCCAAGGCAGAGTCCCAAGAATGGGCAAATGTCCAGAGAAGTAGCAAGGTTTGGTTAAAGGGAAAGCATGTTTGTCTGGTTTTTTACTTCTATCGTGTCACTTTAATCCTCTCCAGAGACAATGGGACTTTTTGTAAACAAGGATTTAAAAGAAGGATTCCTGGAGACCTCAGAGCCCTTCCAGTGCCTAAAGGGGCTCCAGGAGAGCTGGAGAGGGACTGGGGACAAGGGCTGGAGGGACAGGACACAGGGAATGGCTTCCCAGTGCCAGAGGGCAGGGCTGGATGGGATATTGGGAAGGAATTGTTGGCTGGGAGGGTGGGCAGGCCCTGGCCCAGGGTGCCCAGAGCAGCTGTGGCTGCCCCTGGATCCCTGGCAGTGCCCAAGGCCAGGTTGGACACTGGGGCTGGGAGCAGCCTGGGACAGTGGAAGGTGTCCCTGCCCAGGGATGTGGAATAAGATGAGCTTTAAGATCCCTTCCAACCCCAACCATTCTGGGATTCTGTAATTCTGTGGATTTGTCAGAACTGTATTTCCAGCCCCAGGCACTCCCACTTGACTTCTACAAAGCTCATGTTGCTTTTCGGAACACTCACAGTTGTTATTTATAGAAAAGCTTTTAAGGGAAGTCTCAGATGCTGTAACTGTGGGCTCATTCCAGAGAATCTAAAGCTCAGTTGATCAGCTTCTCACATTTTCTTACTTCAGGTAAAGCAAGATTCCAGAATTATTTAAATAGTTTTTAAACATGTTTTTAATTCTTTGCCTGCTGATGTTTGCTGTTAAAAAACTGACTGCAATATATTTTTTTTGTGATGGGTTTCCTTTCTCATCTCTTGCATTGACAGATGAACCTGGACTGCAAGATCCCTGTTAGGAAGGTAAGTTGGATGCTTTAGAGACTGTAAGCTGCCAGGAACTCTTTACTGTAGAAGAAGAAATTCTTCCCTGTGAGGGTGGGGAGGCCCTGGCACAGGGTGCCCAGAGCAGCTGTGGCTGCCCCATCCCTGGAAGTGTTCCAGGCCAGGCTGGATGAGGCTTGGAGCAACCTGGGATAGTGGAAGGTGTCCCTGCCCATGGCAGGAGGTAGAATGGGATGGGCTTTAAGGTCCCTCCCAACCCAAACCATTCTGGGATTCAGTGAATCTGTAATGAAATGATGCACAGGTAGAGAAGAGCAGTTAATACCAGTTTGCTGAATGTCCCTGACAGTGGGATACTGAAGATTCTCACTGCAATTAACACTTTAAAACTACTGAGAGATGTGGACTACATTTTATTTATTATTATACTTCTATCATTAGTAACACCAGAAATTGTGTTGATGTTGCTCAGATTTAGGTAAAGGGATTCATCAAAGTGAGAGGAGCATAGAACCATAGAAAATCCTGAGCTGGAAGGGATCCACAGGGATCATCAGTCCCACCCCTGGCCCTGCCCAGACACCCCAACAACCCCACCCTGGGCATCCCTGGCAGCGCTGTCCAAACGCTCCTGGAGCTCTGGCAGCCTCGGGGCCGGGGCCATTCCCTGGGGAGCCCGGGCAGTGCCCAGCACCCTCGGGGGGAAGAATCTCTCTCTGAGATCCATCCCAAACCCCCTGACATGAGGGTCCTGGTTAATTTGGTTCTCCACACTGACAGTGTGAGGTTGGGGTGTCCCACCAAATGAGAGTCCCACTGTCTATAAATGAAATGCTATTTGTCCTCAGTGTTTCTATGTTACATTGACTCCTCTGTCCCATTTTTTTTATTGCCTATGTGGAAAACCACAGATTTGATTGATTGTAGCACATAAAATTGTACAGTGAGTGACTCAAGCCTTCTCCCATCCTGTTTGCTCAGTCGTTCTTCGTTTGATACACGGCAGGAAAGGTCGTTTACATGTAATTGCTTTTTTCATTAACAGTTGCAATTTTCTTGACTGTGCAATGAGAGCATTGACTTTCTTGGTCAATACCAAATAAGCAAACATTAGAACCCTACAGTTACTCAAGTTAAATATGATGAAAGAGAACCCAGTTTAAGATTAAATTAAAATTGCGGTAGCCAGTCTTGCCTGAAACCTCTGTGGCTCAGGGCAGAAGATTGATGAAGAAGGCTTCAGCTTGGACACCAAATTCTTGGTTTCGTATTTTCAAAGGAGCTTTAGGTGAGGTTTTGCAATATAAGCTTAATTTCTGTGTGTGGTGTAGTGGTGGTGATGAACTTCTAAATAACTTACAATTTCACCTTCCATAGTGTGTGGGAAGAACTGCAGATTTCTGTGTATTTCCTCCAGATAGCTGCCTTCATTTCAGTTGGGTTGTTACCATTTTATCTCCTTTTTCTCCTGGCATGGTTTAAAAATGCTGGCTTTGAGGGGAAAAAAGCATAATCAGGGGACTTGAAATCTTGAAAGAATACATTTAATGCACACAGTAAAAAGAAGAGAGACAAGTAGAAGAGCAGAGGGTGAAGGAGGTTGAAAAAATTCCAAAGAAGAGATGCTGCATAGTAATCCTATTATGTGTATGAAATAATGCTCATATGATGGCAATTTTTGCCTGTAAAGAAGTCCTGGGTTAGTTTGATATCTTGCATTTTAAATACTCCATTGCAGGTAGTTTTGTTGTACTGTAATTCTCCAAAATTGTACAACCCCTGGTGGGACAGTGGAGCCAGGTGGGGGTCAGTCTCTTTCCCAGGGAACAAATGACAGGACGAGAGGAAATGGCCTCCAGTTGCAGCAGGGGAGGCCTGGGTTGGGTATAGGGGAAAACTTCTTCATGGAAATGGTGGTCAGGCACTGGCACAGGCTGCCCAGGACAGTGGTGGAGTCACCATCCCTGGAAGTGTTCAAAAAACATGTGGATGTGGCACTTGGGGACATGGGTTAGTGGTGAACATGGAGGCGATGCTGGGCTGATGGTTGAACTTGATGATCCTGGAGGTCTTTTCCCACCTTAATGATTCTGTGATTCCATAATCACTACAGAAATTGCACCGTTGTGTAAGAGTTGAGTTGCCTGTAGCAACAGTTCCTTTCCTTCTGTTATGTTTCCTTCCCTCCCACTCCTTGCTCTAGAAGAAACTCTTCCCACAGCAAAACATATAGAGAGATATATTAAAGGAAAAAAAGAAATAAATCCCACCCATGCTCTGGTATCATGTGTATCCTTTAAACATATTATCACTTTAGATTTCTGCCCTCTGGCCTGAAGTGCCTGAAGCTGCCAGGTTTTGTTGTGTGGGTTTGGGGTTTTCCCCCACCCTTTGGAGCAGAGATCCTGGGCTCCAGGGGCTGCTGTTTGAGAGCAGCAGTGTACAACGTGGTACAGACGTATGGAGACACTTCCTTCTCAGTGGTTTTGAACAAAGGACTGAGCTGTAACATGGCTTTGGTGCTGTCATAGTGGTACCTGGAAAAAGAGTGCAGCGGAGACAACCAGAGCTGGACACTTTGGGTGTTGGATGCAACACCACCAGACAGTAAAGCCAAAGGCTTCAGCTTCGTGTATTTGTTGAAGGCTGGGACAGCTGGGGGTGTTCAGCCTGGGGAAGGGGAGGTTCTGGGGAGACCTCAGAGCCCCTTCCAGTGCTTAAAGGCGCTCCAAGAGAGCTGGAGATGGACTTTGGACAAGGGCCTGGAGTCACAGGGCAAGGGGGAATGGCTGCCCACTGCTGGAGGGCAGGGATAGATGGGAAGGAATTCTTGGCTGCCCAGGCTGCCCAGAGCAGCTGTGGCTCTCCCATCCCTGGAAGTGCTCAAGGCCAGACTGGACAGGTCTTGGAGCAATGTGGTCTAGTGGAAGGTGTCCTGCCCATGGCAGGGGGTGGGACTGGGTAATCTTTAAGGTCCCTCCCAGCCGAAACCACTGTGGGACACTGTGATTCTTCATTTAAAGTTCAGTTTCAAATCAGTCTTCACATTCCTTCGGGCTTTTTGGAGTATTTCGAATGGTTTCTTAGAACTTACTGAAGAACATTATTTCTGTGTTGTTTATTGTCAAATGAAACTGTTTCTTCTTTAAGTACATTTCTGGGGGGTGTAAAGAAGGTTTTGTTTAAATACTCTGGGATAAAGGTCATAAACCATACAAAAAAATACATTTGGAGAGGGATGTATTTCAAAGCTTTCATAGATGTTTACATAGATGCATTGTTTTATAGAATTAGAATCCCAGAATGGTTTGGGCTGGAAGGGACCTTAAAGCTCATCCAGTTCCACCCCCTGCCATGGGTAGGACACCTTCCACTAGACCACATTGCTCCAAGACCTGTCCAGTCTGGCCTTGAGCACTTCCAGGGATGGGACAGCCACAGCTGCTCTGGGCAACCTGTCCCAGGGCCTCCCCGCCCTCATAACGAAAAATATTTCTTCCTAATATCCCATCAAAACCCAACCTCCTTCAGTTTAAAGCCTTTCCCCCTTGTCCCATCACTACATGACCACTGTATGAACTAACCCAGTGCAGCATGTTCTGAGCCCTGCTGGAGTTGGTGCTGTCCCCCTGTACACTCAGTGCTACCATAACCTCGTGCCTTGATTGTGATCTTCATTTTGCCATCCAGTTATCATCCTCTGTTACTGGTAAATCAGAAAGATTGGGAAGTGTTGAAATATCATGAGCATTTTCTACCCTGACCTTAGTCAGATCAAAAGAGGATGGAAAGGTACATCCACTGCAAAAAGCTTTCCTCATTCAAAATTAGGAAGTAAAGCCACTGGACACTGCCACAAGTGCTGCTAGTAATGGGAGCCAAGTTATGATACTAAATACTAAAGATTTTATCTGATGGAGCAGTCCCCGTTCAGGGCAAGTGACACAGATGCCTGAAAAATCCAAGAACCAGATGTGGGACAAGCCTCTGAGTGCTGCATGTCCCCCCCAGGGAGACACAACACACCAGCACGGACACTGCAGCCGAGGCCTGATGTGTCCCCATAAGATAGCTGCCCTGACATCGGAGCTGGGTGTCACCAACTTGAGTGTTCAGCTGCAGCTGAGCACCTTCCACTTGTCCCTTCATCATGCCCAGGCTATGCTTTCTTGCTGGGGCAGAGACTTGGGCATGGTTATTGCTCTGCGCAGGTTTAGGGAAAATACCTCTTCTGTCAACACTGTTCTGGGGGGCTGCTGGGGACAGAGGGGAATTGCTGCTGGAGGCATCAGTCTGGCTCCTGGTGATGCAGAGAGAAAGATGCAGGTGTACAAGAGCGCCTGAATCAGTGCTGAGCACAGCCACTCACAGAAAAGGTGAGCTTAAGGCGTCACCTAAAGCTTATTCAGGGTAAAAGATCCTTTCAAATGATCCTCTCTCCAAATGAACCAACAATTACCTGCAGAGCTGCCTGCAGCTCTGTGGCCCCCAATACCAGAAGGACATGGAGCTGCTGGAGCAAGTCCAGAGCAAGTCCAAGGGCTGGAGCCCCTCTGCTCTGGAGCCAGGCTGGGACAGCTGCGGGTGCTCACCTGGAGAAGAGAAGGCTCCAGGGACACCTCAGAGCCCCTTGCAGGGCCTGAAGGGGCTCCAGGAGAGCTGCAGAGGGACTGGGGACAAGGACTGGGGGGACAGGACCCAGGGAATGGCTTCCACTGCCAGAGGGCAGGGCTGGATGGGATATTGGGAAGGAATTGTTGGCTGTGAGGGTGGGGAGGCCCTGGCACAGGGTGCCCAGAGCAGCTGTGGCTGCCCCTGGATCCCTGGCAGTGCCCAAGGCCAGGTTGGAGGGGGCTTGGAGCAACCTGGGACAGTGGGAGGTGTCCCTGCCCACGGCAGGGGTTTAGAAAGGGAGGATATTCAAGGTCTCTTCCAACCCCAGCCATTCTGGGATTCTGTGATTCTATATTTCTGGGTGGAAATATAAATCTTTGCTGTGATAAAGCATGTTTTATCATCATTTAGCATTTTTTAACTCAGTGATGTTCCCTTTAAATGCTGGAGATTAGATGTCAAAGACATGTCTGCTCTTATGATTTATTGCCATTTTCTGATTCCCTTTTTGAAGGTTTGAAATGCGGGGCAGATCCTCAGGCTGGAAGGTACATTTCTGGTGCATCCAAGGGTATCATCCAAGTGGACTGAAAGGGGTTGAGTTAGCAAAAGAGCCTGTGGGTTTGGGATTATAATAACATAATGCCCAGATCTTGCTGAGATGAAGGAGCTGGTTTTTTCTGTACAAACTGTGTGCTGTTCCTGATGAATATTGATGCCTGTCTCTCCACCTCCAAACTCTGCTCCTTTGGATAACTTTCATTTTGCCAGGAATGGCTCTGTAGGATGTTGAGCCTTGCTCTCCCTGGCCCAAATGCAGGATGCCAGGAAGAAGACTGTCAAGTAGGCAAAGCCTCAGTCTAGAACGTGAGCCAAACATTCCCATACTACTGCCCATTTACCCAGTGACTTGGGAAGGGCTGCACAGTCCCAGTGTTTAGGCTCTGTAGCTTTTGGAGGGACCCGGGCACGCGGTGGTTCAGCTGTACCCACCGAGCCGGGCACTGTCTTTGCTGCACCGGAGAAAGGAGAAGGCAGTGCTGAGGTTCCGTGTGTTAAAGGCTCAGGCTCTGGCTGGGTGCCAGGGACCAGGATGTAAAGAGGGCACCAGCTCAGGCAGAAGCAAGTGGGAATCTCTGCTGGCTGTGCAGCAGGACAGGGAAAGCCCATTTATTACATCTGAGGGGGTGGTTCCCTGTGCGTGATGCAGAGTTCTTCGGCCCATGGTCACGTCTGCAACAACGGCCGGATGTGGCAAAACCCAAAAGTACAAAACATTTCTGTTTGTCACAGGGAGCCTTGTGCAGATCCCAGGAGTGCAGCACAGGGCCGTAAGGATGAACTCATGTGTTTTTCTCCAGCCTGAACAGACCAGGTTTCTAAGGATCCATCCCTACAAATACAGGGAATAATGCAAGGAGTGCTCCCGGGGAAACCCGCCCCAAGAATCCCATGAACAGTCTGGCTTGAATGGCTTGGGGAAGTTGTTTGTGGATGGAAAAATATAACCAGGACCTGAAAGTAGCAGCTAGTTTGGTTTAGTTTTCTTCTACGCTGCCTTTGCCCTTGAATTGCCAGTGTTTTCTGAAGGCTTAAATATTATTTTATTTAATTTTTTTTTTTTAAGTACACCCAAAAAGATACCAGGACCCCTGAATGAAGTCTGGTGTTTGCCTACAACTGCATTTTCTTCTTTTTCACTATTTTTCTCAGAATACTGGAAATGCTGAACATGAGTGCAGAACTGGTGTCTGGTTTTCTGGCTGGGATGATGAACTGTGGAGTGGGTTATTCCCTCCCGACTCATTGCAAATGTTGCAGGATACAGATAAGCTGGTTCTGTTTGATGGTGGGGCTTAGTTAAAGGTCTCTCTGCCACTGCCTGACCCAACCCGTGATGCCTCTGGGTTGTCACCCCCAGTGGAACAAGGAGGGGTGGCCGTGCTCCCGGATCAACCTGCCCTGAGGCTCACAGAGTCGATGCTGAGACAGGATTACACTTGGGGATCCCTGGTCCGAGCTCTTCCTCTCCTGAGACTCAGCCTCCCTGGAGAGCTGTTGCCACCACAGGCACCCACTCCATGGTCACTGCTCTGGCCAGGCCAGCAGTGGTGACAGCAGCTGTCCCTGTTTGCAGGGGGATACTGACTCCCCCACAGAACCACAGGGGACAGGATCTGGGGAGCTCCAGTTCCCTTCTAGCAAGGGTGTGTTACTGTGCCCTCAAAGGGCAGAAGTTGCTCTAAGTGTTGTCAAATAATGAGTCATTTCTGATGAAGGTTGGAGGGCGCGGGCGGTGCTGGCACAGGGACCGCCCGGACGCCGCATCACAGCCTCACCAGCAGAGAAATCAGGAAACTGGGCCCCGGCTCTGTCTGGGAGCTGCCCTTGAACGTACAGCTTGGCTCTGTGTAGGGAAGAGACTCTCCAGGAGTTCAGGAATCCATGTCCAGGCTCAGCTGTGAGCTTCCCCTGACATCGCTGCCCCCAGCCCCACATGGCCCCCACTGAGAGGTAAGAGCGAGGTCTGAGAGGGGCCACGGGCAGAGGAGGTGTCCTCCTGTCCACTCTGGCCGCAGGGAGGGGCGGGCACGGTGCTGAGCGTGGTGGGCAGTGGGGGAATGCCCGGGTGTCACCCGTTTTCCAGCAGAGGAGCTGTAGCTGCCCTTTGTCCGAGCGGCAGCCAGCGCAGCCGGGTGTCTGTGTTGCGGAGGGGAGGGCACGGTGTGTCGGCTCCACAGCGGTGCAGCCCCCGCGGGCGGTGTCCCCTCCTGTCACGGTGCTGTCAGGTCTGGCACCTCCTCAGCCGGGGTAACTCTGTGCACTGGGAATAAGCTTGAGCTCTCCGGTCCAGGGTCGGGACACCTCTACCAGTCCCCACCATGTTTCTGTGCTTCTCAGCCTCATTGCAGTTACTCAAGTTTACCAATCCATAAAAGTACAGAACAGGCCCAAAACAAAGAAGGGGGCAAATATCTCCTCTCAGGCTTTCTGCCTGCACACTCTGCTTGTGGGAACATTCATTCCAGTGATGGAAACCTCATGGATCAAACACCTCCAGGAACAAGGAGCTGCTTTAGGGCAGGGCATGTGAGTGTCACCAGGAGGGAGGTGATTCACTGCCGTCCCTGCTGGTGCCCGGGTGAGGCAGTGCTGCTGTCGAGGCTCTGCCAGTGGCAGGTGTCCGTGTGGGGGTGTGTGTCCAGCACCCCGAGCCCCAGGGCCAGCTGGGCAGAGGAGAAGCTCTTCCCTTTGGTACTCGAGTGGAGGATCTGTCCCTTCTCAGCACGACCTGCTGTCTGCACACGGGGTCAGGACTGACCAAAGAGTTGCTGCTTTTCACCCGAAATTTCTGTCCTGGAGCAGCAGAAAATGAAGGACAGTTGTCAGAGCTGCCATCAGCCCTCCTGGCTCAGCCAGCACGTCCCTCCTCGGACCAGGATGTACCACGGCAGGGGTATGGAGCGGACCCTGTTCTGAAGCTCTGTGTTCATGAGGTCCTCACCATCCTGGAAGTGATCTGAGCTGCACCCAGTCATGTCAGCCTTTGGCTGTGCCTGCTGGGGAACAGGCACACAGTGACTGCCTTTGCATCCCAACTTCACCAGGACAATCTGCGTGCCATGGCTGGGCTGCGGGGCGAAGGCATGGCAGTGCTGGCTAACGATGGCCTCTGGTAGAGACAAAATTGCTGACTTCTGATACTAACCTTGTAGCAGCTGCAACTGTCCCTGTTTTGTTGTTGTGGATAGGGACCGGCATAATCAGACAGTCCTTGGCTCCGCACTGCCACAGAGGCGAGTTTACCGCCAGTGATGCAGAGGAGTGATTGTGACTCACCCTCCAAAGGAGGAATGGAGCAAAGTCATCTCTGCTCCAAGGAGCTCATCCCACAGCCTGGGCAGCAGGGCAGGGGGGATTCTGCCCCTGTGCCCCGCTCAGGTGAGACCCCACCTGCAGAGCTGCCTCCAGCTCTGAGACCCCCAACATCAGGAGGACATGGAGCTGCTGGAGTGAGTCCGGAGGAGACCACAGACATGCTCCCAGAGCTGGAGCCCCTCTGCTCTGGAGCCAGGCTGGGAGAGCTGGGGGTTGTTCAGCCTGGAGAAGAGAAGGCTCCAGGGAGAGCTCAGAGCCCCTTGCAGGGCCTGAAGGGGCTCCAGGAGAGCTGGAGAGGGACTGGGGACAAGGGCTGGAGGGACAGGACACAGGGAATGGCTTCCCACTGCCAGAGGGCAGGGCTGGATGGGATATTGGGAAGGAATTGTTGGCTGTGAGGGTGGGGAGGCCCTGGCCCAGGGTGCCCAGAGCAGCTGTGGCTGCCCCTGGATCCCTGGCAGTGCCCAAGGCCAGGCTGGACGGGGCTTGGAGCAGCCTGGGACAATGGAAGGTGTCCCTGCCCATGTTAGGGGGTGGAATGAGATGGAGTTTAAGGTCCCTCCCAAACCATACCATTCCCTGAATCTATGATCCTCCCAAGGAGGTGACAGTGGGGATGAAGGACTCCAGGAGGAAAAGACCCACAATTTTAAGTTGCAAAGTTGTCATATGCATCCCAGCATGACCAGTTGGTGTCAAGGGCACCACAGGGACTTTGTGCAATCATCCCACAGCCAGTGCATGTGACACTCCCACCTCAACCCAGCCTTGCCTGTCAATGTCCCTGCTGCCAGGCAGCCCCCGCACCAGCCCTGCTTCATCCCACGTCAGCAGGGCCGTGGCTGGTGCCTCTTGTGGCCCTGGTGACTCGGAGCTCCTGAAAGAGGAGGTGAAAAAGCAAGTTCCTGGTAAAACCACATTACTCCCCCACAGCTGTGGCGCTGGGCTCCTGCTGTGCCAGTAGAGCTGAGGCAGGGTTTGCAGCCTGCTCTAAGCCTTTTCCTCCATCCCGTGGTGTGAGGCTGCATGAGGGGCAGGAGCTGCGCTGGCCAGGGGAGCCTGTGGGACAGCAGCAGTGGCCCGGGACAGCAACCGTGACCTGGGACAAGCCAGCTCAGCCCTGTCCCTCCACATCCCCTCTGGTTTCTTCTGCAGGTGGCAGCAGGAGAGGACAGGGAGTCCCTGATGCGCTGACGGTTGGCCATGTCCGGGGTGAGCGGGGCTGCACAGGGACACCAGCAATTCCAGCTGACACCGGGGTGACGTGTGCCCCCAGGACCGAAGTGGGGTGGAGGAGGGCTCATGCCCAGTGCCCCTGGTCCCCAGCCAGGGTTTCAGAGGGTCCTTGGGGCTGGCCCTGGTGCCTGTGGGAAGCGGAGGGGTCCAGCTCTCGCTGTCCCTACTGACGCCGCCTTCTCCTTGCAGAAGCACTGGCCCCCCGGGACGCAGTGTGTCACCAAGCATGACCACACCAAGCCCAAGCCCCGGGAGCTGGCCTTCCGCAAGGGTGACATGGTCACTATCATCGAGGCCGTGGAGGTGAGACCTGTGGCTGCTCAGGTACACGCCGCGCTGAGAGGGCATGGCCAGAATGGGAGTCTGGTGCCATCAGCTCAGCTGCCAGAGCCAGTCCCTCCCTCCCAGAGGGATCCTCCCTTCCCACAGGGATCCCCCCTTCCTTCCCTTGCTCTGAGACCCTCTCATCCCCAGGGCAAAGGCTGGTACCGCGCCAGGCACAACGAGACAGGGCAGGAGGGGCTGCTGGCAGCCAGTGCACTGCGGGAGCGTGGAGCCATCCGTGCCGACCCCAAACTCAGCCTGATGCCGTGAGTACAGCTGGGCCAACTGGGGGGCCCGGGGGGCCCAGCCGAACCCTTGGGAGCTGCAACAGCAGTCCAGTGTGTTCCCCCCCAATCCATGTTTTGGGTGGGCAGCTGGGGACAGAGCATCCCGTAGCCATGCCCTGCAGTGGAGGGATTTGCTGGGGCCAGTACCTGGCTTTAAAGACCCCTAGTTGTGCCCACCCAGCTTGGATGGACCTGATGGCGAGGGCTTTCATGCAGTGGGGTCTGTGTAGCTTTGGCAGAGGCTCTGCTTTCCCCACCTCGCTGCTGCCCCTGGGGGAAGCGCCCTGGCTCAGCCCCCTCTCCAATGCCCCTCTCCTCAGCTGGTTCCACGGGAAGATCTCAGGGTTGGAGGCAGTGCAGGAGCTGCAGCCCCCTGAGGACGGGCTGTTCCTGGTGCGTGAGTCTGTCCGGCACCCTGGTGATTACGTGCTGTGCGTGAGCTTCGGCAAGGAGGTGATCCACTACCGCGTGGTGCACGAGGAGAACACGCTCAGCATCGACAGCCAGCAGTACTTCTCCAACCTCATTGACATGATTGAGGTGAGACCCCGGGCAGAGAGTCCCACCAGTGCCAGAGAAGGGCAAGGACCTCATGGGCTCACACAGAGCAGTGGCCGGTCCTTGTCCCGTTCTGTGTGGTTTTCACTGGTGTTTGTTACCTGGTGTAATTCTCTATCCCCATCAAAGGCTCGTGGTTCCCACTCAGTTTGGGGTGCAATGGGCAGATCTGGGATATCCCAAGGATGTCTCTGCAAACCAGCTGTGCCACCTGCAGTCCCAGTCCCCGGCCAAGGGCCACATCCCTATCCGTGCTTATTCAGTGCTTCACACAGCAGGAAGACGCTGGTGGCCTCTGCCTCCCCTGGACTTTGAGGCATTTTACTGTGTCTCCCTCCACTCAAAGCCCCCTCTCACCTGCTGACCCCACAGGGCTCCCAGGCTGTTGTGTGAGCTCTCACCCTTCCAGTGAGTTTTTCCTGGTGGTTCATCCTCACCCTGTCCCCTCTCCAGGGAGTTGCACTCTCATGTTTTCCTTTTAGACACAACTATTTTTGGGTGGCTCCTTTCCCTTCTCAGCTGCCCCAGCCCCACTTTAAAACTCCAAAGGTTGTCCTGTCCCATCCCATCCTGTCCCATCTGGTCCCATCCTGTCTGGCTGCTTCTGCTCCCATCACCTCTGAAAACTGCCCTCAGCTGCTGCAGCACCTGCCGGGGGTTCAACCACACCGGTAGCATCCCATATTCCCTGTTCTTCATCCTGGTGTTCCTCTGGCTGTGCCCTGAGGAGAGCAAGGCTGAGACATGGGCTGCCCTCAAGGGTGGCGATGGTGGGGTCTTGGGAGCATCCAAAAGCTGTTCCCTGGACTCACGCCCTGAGCCTGAGGGTAAGAGCTGGCATCACCTCCATCTGTTCATCCCTTGGCAGCATTACATGAAGGAGCAGGGAGCCATCTGTACCAAGCTGGTGAAGCCCAAACCAAAATCTGGGATGAAGTCAGCTGAGGAAGAGTTGGCCAAAGGTAGGGGATGGTGCAAGGGGGCTGTGGTCAGCCTTTTAGGGACAAGGCCCCACTGGTGGCCTCTGCTAACCTGCCCTTGTGCCCACGCCCAGCTGGCTGGTTGCTGAACCTGAAGCACCTCACGCTGGGAGACCGCATTGGGCAAGGCGAGTTCGGAGGTAGGTGAGAGGCTGGGGCTGGAGGCTCCCCAGCTGCAGCTTCCCCACATAGCACCCCCTGATCCCTCTCCCCATCTCATGGCACGGGGGGCTCAGCCTGGGGTGCAGGAGACCAGGTGTGGGGCTCAGCCTGACTCTCCCATGCTCTCCCAGATGTCCTGCAGGGTGAGTACATGGGGCAGAGGGTGGCTGTGAAGAACATCAAGTGCGATGTGACTGCCCAGGCCTTCCTCGCTGAAACAGCTGCCATGACGTGAGTGCCCCATGGAGGTGTGGCCCAACCCCTGCCTGTGGCCCGGGACGAGCAGGCACCTCCTTGACTCGGATCCCCTCCATTCCAGGAAGGTCCGGCACAAAAACCTTGTGTGTTTGCTGGGAGTGATCCTGCACAATGGCCTCTACATTGTCATGGAGTTCATGAGCAAGGTGAGAGCACCTGCTGTTCCTCAGCCAGTGGGACCCATCACCACTTAGATTTGGGGACAATATCCCTGTCTAGGGGCATACAGATGCCAGGCACTGCAGCACCTGCAGAAGGCAAAGTCCTCTTAGTCCTGACTCATTTTATCCTCCTCTGTCAGGGCAACCTGGTGAACTTCCTGCGCACACGGGGCCGGGCACTCGTCCCGACCCAGCAGCTCCTCCTGTTCGCCCTGTAAGTCCATCTCTCTCCTCTGGGCTGGGATCCAGGGCTCTGCATCCCCCTGTGCAGCCCCAGGGGACACATGGTGACACGGCTCTGTCTCACTCGGTTGTGGCAGGGATGTGGCTCAAGGCATGGACTACCTTGAGTCCAAGAAGTTGGTGCACCGGGACCTGGCTGCCCGCAACATCCTCATCTCCGAGGAGAACGTGGCCAAAGTGAGCGACTTTGGCTTGGCCCGGGTCAACCCCAAGGGTGCAGATGCCACATTGCTCCCTGTGAAGTGGACGGCACCAGAGGCCCTGAAACACAATGTGAGCGACAGTGAGAGGGGAAGGGGCTGGCCAGGGGGTCCTTCCAAAGCATCTCACCCACCCCCTTGGGTTGTCCCTGCTTGTTCCCACTCCCACTGACCCATCCCTGCCCCGCAGTGGCCTCGGGCACAGTCAGCCCTGCATCTCCCAAAATTCTGTCTCTGTCCTGAGCAGGCGTGCAGTGGGAATTGGGGCAGGATGATGGGACTGGGGGGGTGTTCACACTCTGGGGAGCTGAGGGGGGACAGGGGGCAGTCACTGTCCTCTGTCTTGCCCTCGGGAAGCAACGGGGACCCAGCACAGCCTCAGCTGGCTTCAGCCTCCCCTTCTCCTGCCGCCACAGAAATTCTCCTCCAAGTCGGATGTGTGGAGCTATGGGATCCTCCTGTGGGAAACCTTTTCCTTTGGACGGGCACCCTACCCCAAGCTGGTGAGCACTGTGCCAGGGAACCCCACAGGTTACACCCCACTGGCACTGATGGGGCAGGGACATCCCACTGCTCCCTGACCAGAGCATGGAAGGGGATCCCAGATGGCTTCTCCATCCTCGCAGGCCCTGAAGGAGGTGACAGAGCTGCTGGAGCAGGGGTACCGCATGGATGCCCCCGAGGGCTGCCCGCCCACCATCTATGCCCTGATGAAGAGCTGCTGGGAGTTGGAGCCAGGCAAGCGCCCGTCCTTCAAGAAACTCACAGAGAAGCTGCAGAAGGAGCTGAAGCACCTGAGGGACATTTAACCTCCATCCTGCTACCAGGACCCATGACCTGAAGCCCCTGGACCCTTCAGGTTTGGGAGTGGCAGGGCAATAGTGGCCAGGAACAGGATGGCCTGTGGTGCTGCTCTGTCCCTGTGGAGATGGGGCAGCAGCCTCCCTCCATCCCAGCATGGTCCTTCTACCCACCACACAGCCCAGAGAAGGTTGCCATGGGATCAATCTCTCCTGGCCCACCAGAGTGGGGAGTGCAGACCCCGAGGGAGCCGTGCCCACACCCCCTGTGCTCAGCCCCAGGAGCGGATGCTGCATATGGGGTCCCTTCAAGCTGCAAATCCCAGTGATGGGAGGCAGGACTGGACATCTCCACTCACTGGAGGATGAGACCCCACCCTGACTCAGCCCTGCTCCAGCGCCCAGCCCTGCACGGGGATGCCGGCACAGCCAGCTAAACCACATGGATTTGGGCTTTTTGATTAAACCAAAGAAATTAGTTCAACAGCATCTTTAAGTCTCTGGGGTGAAATTAGGCCTATCCCTCACTTGGGGCCTGACAAAGCCCAGTGAAAGGCTTTGGGGGGGCCAGGAGCTCTGGCCCTCAGAGCCCCCCATGCCATCCAGCCCCTCTCCCGTCGGGGCTCTGTGCAGCAGGGGATTACAGCCTTTTAATCAGAGGCTGTATGGGAATTGCTTGCATATAGATTACGGGCGCGGGGCACATCCCCAGCAGTGGGGAGCCCCCAGCCCCGCAGCCTCCTAAGCAATCTCGAGTCTTGGTGGAGCAGGGATTAGCGGGGGCACGAGGCTGCCGCGCGGGTGGGTGTGCACCTGCCACCGCCTCGTCTGCTGCCAGTCCTCTGACCCTCGATTGGGTTTTTTCGGCTAATCCTCTTGTGTCTCCTCTGTGCTGACTTCCTGCACCTCCAATCCCGCTGTGTGCGTGGTTCTGGGTGCCCATGGCATGGGGCTGTCCCCAGGGTTTGGCCCCGGCCCCGTGGGTGCTGCCCGTAATTGGGATCCATGTAATGGGGGGTATTTCAGCCTGACCCAGCGTGTGCTGCGGTTCAGTGACTCCTTCCACCTCCCCGTCACTCTGATGTGGCAGCACCTGCTGTCTCCCCGCACTGTCACTGTCCCCTGCAAGCACCCTTGGGTGCAGCGAAGGGAAGGTCTTTTCACCCTGGCTGTGGCTTCCCCTCCTAATGCCTTAATCCACCCCTGATCCGCAGTGCCCCTGGGGCTGGTCCCACTGACCTTGCAGGCACTGGGACCTGGTGGGCACCTTGGGGCACGAGCTGCCACCAGCACCCGCCATGGCCTCCTTCTTCACGGCCGCCCTGAAGAGCTTCCAGGGGGGCAAGGACGAGTCACCCAAGGGGGCCCCCAAGGATGACAAGGCAGCTGCACTGCCCAGCGGCATGGCCCGCGAGGAGTTTGAGGAGTACCAGCGGCAGCTGCTGGAGGAGAAGTAAGGCTTTGCTGGGGCTGGGCGGGTCACTAGGGTCCCCCAACACACCAGAATGAGGATCCCACCTGCTGGAGGCTTTCCCCAGGGTGGCACAGGACAGGGACAGGGAGGCAGCTGGGGCAAGAGAAAGTGCAGAGCAGGTGCCCTTCAGTGTCTCTCACCCACAGCATGGGAGGTCCATGGACGTGCTGGCACAGGGCTCTGACAGTGCCTTCGTGCACCACAGGTGACAAGGGGAACCCCCAGGTGTCACAGTCCCAGGGTGGTTGCAGCCCAGCACCCTTGGAGCCAGGGGATGGGGGGTCAGCAGGGGATTGGACTAAGGTCCCACCTCCCCAGGACCGGGTGCTGTGGCAACCCAGCAGCTCAGCACCAGGGAGATGAGAGGCTGCAGGAGGAGTGAGTCCGGGCAATGGGGGCCTTCATCAAGCACCTCTGAATCTGGGTGCTGGGGCTGGGTGGGCAGGATGTGGCTCCTGCTCCCGGGCCCCCATTTTTACTCTCTTGTGGGTCTCAGACCTTCTCCTCCCTCCTGCCCTGGACCTGCTCTGCAGGAGGACCAGGGTGATGTCGGGGTGGTCCTGGGGGGGCTCGGTGAGGGGGGGTGATGGTGTGGCACCTGCTGCAGGATCGAGCGGGACAAGATGTTTGCACGGAGGAAGGCAGAGCGGGCCACGGTGCGGATGCACCTGCGGGACAAGTACCACCTGGCCCAGGTAAGAACCAGCCTGTCTGCGGCGGGACCTGGGGGCTCCCCTTGACCCTACATCACCCGGAACAGCCCCAGGCCCGCGGCTGCCGTGCTCCCCTGGATGGGAGGGATTCCTGAAGAGGGCAGCAGACGGCCACTGTCTCCATCTGACCATCTGCCTCCCAGTGTCCATCCAGCGTCCGAGTCTGGCACTGGGCAGTCCTGGAATCCCCCCGTGTCCCCAGCACCCTGGGACCGGCTGTTCTCTGTCCCCTGTCCCCCTCTCCACCGCGGCAGGCACCGTGTCCGTCCCCACCCGACACCCTCTCCCACCCGCGTGCAGGACGAGCGGGACGATGCCCAGGTGCACGTGGCCGGAGGCGCGGTGGAGCTGCCGCAGGACCTGGCAGCCATGGTGCACAGCGAGGAGGAGGAGGAGGAGGATGGCAGCGCCGGGGCCTTCGCCTTCCTGGCGAAGCTGCGGGAGGTGGACCTGCCGGCGCTGCGGGACCGCGCGCGGGGCGGCGTGGACCAGGCGAAGGAGAAGTGCGCCCTGATGTAGCCCCGCTGCCCGCCCCGCGGCAGGTGACACCGGCAGCCCTTGTCCCCGGGAGCCACGGGATGCGGAGGCTCTGGATGCCTTTACTTGCGGTGGGGGTCCCAATACACGTGTTGGGCGTGGGTTTTCTTCCCCAAAACCGTTCCCAGTTGCTTTCCCAGGGTGTGCTGTGGTGCAGAATGCCTGGGTCCCCTCCAGCCGTTACGGTCTGGTCCCTCTCGTGGTGCTCCTGGTGTGAGCCCCCACATGGGGCAGGTCCCTGACACTGTTACCCCCACACCAGCCCTGGCGCCGTGCACCCTTTGGCTCAATAAATACAGAATTTGCCAGCACCATTCTGGTCGTCCTGCCATATCCCGCGCCCACGCAGTCCCTGTCCTGGTTGGTGAGTGGATGTGATGACAGCGCTGGAGCCGAGCTGCCCCACGTCCCCTGAGCCACCAACCAGCCCAGGATGCTTGGCCGCTGGGTCCGTCCCCCCTTCTGCAGCAGCCCCCAAGCACGGGGGTCAGTGGGACCCAGTGATCACCCTGGCTATCCCTTGGGGACAGCACTGGGAGGGGGTGTGGAGCATTCACTCCCCTGCTCGAGCATCCTCTGCCAGTGCGGGCAGCAGGGGCATCCCTTTGGCCGGGCCAGGGTGCCCGGCAGCCTCTTGCCCCGCCAGGGACCCTCTCCTGGGCGCTCGGCAGCAGCGCTGGCTTAAATGCCGCCGCGCCGGAAGGCCGGGGGCTGCTGAGATCACTAATACCTGCCTATTTTAGCGAGGTCTAATCTTCCTGAGTCGCCTGTCCCCGAGGACTAAGCTCGCTGAACCCGTGCAAAATGTACGGCCAGCGCTGGCCCCAGCGGCACCTCCCGCCGGAGCCGGAGCCGCCGGGAATCACGCTGCGTGTGCATGAAAGGAAGGACGCGCTGAGCCGCCTCCGTCCTCCCCACGCCGCTGCCATCTGCTCCGGAAAGGCTGCGGGGACGGCCCTGCCCGGGCTGCCCGCGGCCGCGGCGGCCGGCCTGGGAGGGGGCGGCCGGGCCCAGCGCAGGTGGGCTGGAAGCTGTGTCACCGAGCTCAGCGCTGTCGCCAGAGCCATCGGGCTGAGCCGCCGCGGCTGGAGCACACGGAGCAAGGAGGTCCCTGGATGTACGAGATGCCCAGTTCCCCCTGGAACCCCTCCGGGTACCAGTCCAGGGGCTGGTGGCTGCTGGAGCATCCCAAGGAGCTTGAGGGCCTCGTCTGGGCCTGACACCGGGGAGCTTCCTGATGTTTGGTGGCCCCACTATCCCTGCTGCCCTCATCATCCCCGCTGTCTCTGCCATCATTCCCATCCCCATTCACCAGCTTTTCTTCAGAACTTAGAAAATCTCCCTTCAGGCACAAACCCCACCTGTGGGATGGGACCGTCTGTGCCACACCGGTCCCTCACCAGGTCCCTGACAGGGTGGTGGCAGCTGTGGTGCCCAGCACAACGCTGATCCCCCAGGGCTGGGCTCACCACCAAGTGCCAGCTGCTGGGATGGTGGCACTGAGGTCCCCAACGAGCTCTGTCACCACCATCTCAGTCCTCCATCCCCGCTCCACACCAGGGCCCCATCCTGCCCTCTCCCAGTGTTCCCAGTGGGGCTGCATGGGGACTCCCAGCGCCAGCTGGGATTCGGGTCAGGACCCTCCGCCAGGTCTCCTTGGCTAATCGTCCTGCCCCCCCGCCCTCCCCACGCTGCCACCTGCCTCCCGCTCAGCACCCTTTTGGGTCACCCCTGCTGCCTCCCCGCCTGCCCAAGGCCTCTTAATGAACTAAAAAAGTGATAAATCCCCGGCCGAGCTGGTCACGTGAGGCCGGTGGCCCCCGGCCGCCCCCCGGCCCCACCCCCGCCTCCGGCCCCACCGCCCCGGTAAGCTGACGCAGCGTCTCTAAGCGTTAGCAGCTTTGCGCGCTAATAGGATTAGGGAGGTTTAAAACTGTCATTTGAGTGAACTAAACCCCCTGATACTCTGCATTGCACCTTCTTAACCAATTTGCCTTCAATTAGGGTAATTGGGAAACTAGCAAAGAAGTATAGCATTAATATTTTAAAGTGATGAAGCGATTACGGGCCTTGGACAAGGAAGCAAATCAATTTGCTATCTGCTCCTAAAAGGCAATTATAATCATTTGGCAAATCAGCCTGCTGCCTCCCCCCGGGCGAGGCAACACCTTGCGGCGGCCACGGGGCGGGCACGGCACACACAGCGCCGGGGCCGGGCAGCTGGACAGTCCCCCGCCCCCAAACCCGGCACCCTGGGGACCTCCCTGCACCCCTGGGCCAGCGGGGCACCCTGGGGAGAGCTGCCGAGGGCCGTCAGTGTGGGGTACGCGGCTCCTGCACTCGTCACAGTGGCCAGCACGGGCACCCGGGCCAGCGGGGTCCAGGTGCCTGTTTGCACCCCTGGCCCCACAAGCCGCCCCTGCCCCAGTGATGTCCCCAGTGCCCCCACGGGCAGCACCTCCCTGCTCTCCCCTGCACTCTATTGCAGCACTGCATGGCATGGGGGTGTCACCCCATCCCCAGCGGCTGCATGGCCCGCCTGTACGTGTCATGCCATCCCTGCTGTGTGGCCTTGCCGTCCCCGGGGCAGTGCCAGCCTGTCCCTGGGGTGGTGGCACATTGTCCCCAGAGTGGTGACGTGCCATCGCCAAGACAACATCCCACTGTCCCCGAAGAGGTGTCAGACAGGGCAGGTGAAGCTGCACAACCCCAGTGGGGGACAACGGGACAGCCTTGGGGCCCACACCAGGACGCAGAGGGGGCTGCGGGGTCTTGCCAATGGCAGCTCAGGTGGGGAGGGCACAGACCCACTCAGGGGCCAGCAGCCACCTGGCACAGGGCGCTGGGGTGCAAAACCCCCGCAGTGGCATTTGCCATCTGAAAGGGGAACTGTGGCAAGGAGGGGAAGGGAGTGGGAGGAAGCCTAGACAGTCTGGGGGCAGCAGCAGTTGCAGGTGGCAGGAAGATGGTTTTGGGAGAAAGTAAAAGTGAGCAAAGAAAGAAAAGGGCAAAATCCACCCCACATGAGAGGGGCTGTGGGCAGCACCAAGCACATCTCCCGGCACAGCCCAGGACCCCCACCATGATATTTCCATCATTCTTGGGGCCCAAGGGCAGCAGTGGGAGTGGGGAGGAGAGGGATGGGAGTCCTGCCCCTCAGCCTGGCTGCCTTTGTCCCACGCCCCCTTAGGCCAGGGCCCATGGGCAACCCCCAGGGATTGTTCTCTTGGCTGGATCCCACAGATGGTCCCCACAGGGTGTTCCCATGCCTGGCCCCAGTGCTCCGTCCCACGTCCATGACTCATCCCCATGCCTGGTCCCACGGGCACTGCCCCATGGCTGCCCCCCACACTTGGCCCTCCTGCCTGGTCCCCCGCTCTGGTCCCCGTGAGTGTTCCCCCTGCCTGGTCTTCATACAAGGTCCCCAAGGCTGTTCAGGGGGCCTGGTCTCTGTGGCTGGTCCCTACCTCTGGTCCTCATACCTGGGCCCACAACCAGACCCCAGAGCATGTCCCCAGACAGTGTCCACACCTTGGGTCCTCACAGCTGGACCCCACGCCTGGTCCCCATCCCTGTCCCCACACCTGCTCCCATCTCTGCTCCCCACACGGGCAGGGCTCTGCAGGCAGCATCACTGGGAGCCACAGGGCCACCCACGCTGTCACAGGGCCACCGCCAGGCTCGCCATCCCTATCCAGGGGGGATAACACCCACCACCGCAGGATCCCCATCCCACCGAGGCTTGGGACGCCTGCCCTGGACCCCATCCCTGGGGCAGAGCCTCCGCAGCCCAAGGAAATCCTGCCCCCTCCCCCTCCATCCTTTCTTCTCCGCTCCCCCTGTTTCTAATTCTTTCTCCTCGCCCGTAATGAGGGGATTACACGGCAAACTCCAGCAGGACGCCTTTGTGGGGAGACAATCTGAGTGGGGAAGGCAGTTCGGGGCTTTGTCCGCCGCTGCCCCCCCGGACCCGTGCTGGGGGGACATTTAGAGCAATTACTTGTCCAGAAAGTAACTGTCAATCATTCTTAAAGGGGAAGGCCTCCAATTAATAACCTCGTCTTAATCCTTTGGACTCATTTCCAATCTGCGGTGCCTTGGTGACATCTGCAACACTAAATAAAGATTCTCCCGAGCCTTAGCACGGCGGTTCTGTGACAAATAAGAAGACTAGAGGCAACTTTGGCTGCCAAAGCTGCGAGATTGGTGAGGTTGAGCCGCTTGTTTGGTTCCCGGGAGGGACCAGCAAAGTTAAATACTCCTGGAAAAGCCGAGCTGGGCCCAGCAGGTAACGCCGTTTTATTCCAATTCGGGACAAAGCGCTGAGGGAAGATGCTGAGGAAGGGAGTGGGTGTCCCCAAGGTGTGCCCGGGGTTGGTGCTGGGGACGGGGCTGGCACCTTTCCCTGGGGACTCAGGAGCGGGTGCGGGCGCCCGCCAGTGTCGCTCGCCCCGAATCACACAGGGTCGGGGCAGGAGCCACCCATGCTCCTACCACCCGTCCCAGGCAGCTTGAGCCCAGGGAGCCAAATCCTGGCACTCAGATGGGCTTCCAAAGGCAAAGAACAGGGTCCCACTGGAAGCTGGGGCTGTCCCTGGGCTGTCTCCTCCACATCCCGTGCTGCCAGGGGAGGCCACTTGTCCTCACTGATGTTCTGCTGCTTTGCAGTACTGAGGAAGTGAGGTTTTTGACCCACTTTGACCAGGGCTCAATGTTGTTTCTGTTGCTTTTTTGGGTGTCTTTACCAGCAGCCGTCCCCTCCCCCCGGTTAGCAGCCCCCACAGGAAAGCCATGGGCTGGGGCATCGAGGAGAGGGGGGGAAAACTCTCTTGAGGTGTCGGGTCCTTATGGTTGCCAGCACAGGTTTGCAGCTTAAGGGCTTAAACCCCAAAATTGCTGCTAGCATGGCAGTGGCTGCAGGAAGATGTCCTTCGGGGGCCGGAGCTGAGCAGCTCCCCCGCCCCCAGCTCGGCGTGGCAGGATTCCCAAAGCACCGGCGGCGGGAATTCCCAAGGCCAGTCCCTGGAGGATGGGGAATATGGGGCGGTTGGTGCTGATACCCCCCAGCCTGATCAGTACTGGTCCCCCCTTCCCCACTCAGGGACATCTGTGCCCCGGACAGGCCGAGGCAGATTGGGGTGGGGGTCCAGCCCTTGCCCCCATCCCGCAGGGTCTGGTGCTGCCGCCCTGCTGCCGGGTCGCTGCTGCTCCGGTATTTTGCTGTTCTTGGCTCATCTGCACTCCCAGGTCGGGGTTTTCTGCTCCCTGGGGAGCTTTTGCCTCCTTTGCTTCCTGATGTGGTCGGGGGGTGAACCATGGGGCTCCATCTCCACACCTCGTCCTTGCCCCCCACCACTGCCCCACCTCCTCTCTCCTCCCGCTTGCACCATCTTATCCCCAGCCCCCCCAGCCTCTCTCACTCATCCCCCCCAGTGCCCACCTCACCCATTCCCATTGCCCCAGCTCTTTCCAGCTCCTCCCCAGCTCTG
>VXAZ01006158.1:31803-49671 GCA_013399875.1 Gymnorhina tibicen
GCCCACAGGGCCGCTGTCCCCCCCGGCCCCCCCTCACCACTGCCTCGGGGCACCCCAGGGTGCAGCACCCAACACTGCTGCCCTGACTTGCAGCTCCCCTGAGGCACCCTGAGACTGCTGGGCTGGACCCAGAGCCCCCAGGGCTACAGACACCCCACGAGGGGCCGTGGGGCATCGGGGGGGGCTCCCAAAGGCACACACACCGTGCTGCACTCACTGCCCACACTGCCCACACTGCACACACACTGCCCACACTGCACTCACTGCACACACATTGCACACACANCTGGGGCAGAGCCTCCGCAGCCCAAGGAAATCCTGCCCCCTCCCCCTCCATCCTTTCTTCTCCGCTCCCCCTGTTTCTAATTCTTTCTCCTCGCCCGTAATGAGGGGATTACACGGCAAACTCCAGCAGGACGCCTTTGTGGGGAGACAATCTGAGTGGGGAAGGCAGTTCGGGGCTTTGTCCGCCGCTGCCCCCCCGGACCCGTGCTGGGGGGACATTTAGAGCAATTACTTGTCCAGAAAGTAACTGTCAATCATTCTTAAAGGGGAAGGCCTCCAATTAATAACCTCGTCTTAATCCTTTGGACTCATTTCCAATCTGCGGTGCCTTGGTGACATCTGCAACACTAAATAAAGATTCTCCCGAGCCTTAGCACGGCGGTTCTGTGACAAATAAGAAGACTAGAGGCAACTTTGGCTGCCAAAGCTGCGAGATTGGTGAGGTTGAGCCGCTTGTTTGGTTCCCGGGAGGGACCAGCAAAGTTAAATACTCCTGGAAAAGCCGAGCTGGGCCCAGCAGGTAACGCCGTTTTATTCCAATTCGGGACAAAGCGCTGAGGGAAGATGCTGAGGAAGGGAGTGGGTGTCCCCAAGGTGTGCCCGGGGTTGGTGCTGGGGACGGGGCTGGCACCTTTCCCTGGGGACTCAGGAGCGGGTGCGGGCGCCCGCCAGTGTCGCTCGCCCCGAATCACACAGGGTCGGGGCAGGAGCCACCCATGCTCCTACCACCCGTCCCAGGCAGCTTGAGCCCAGGGAGCCAAATCCTGGCACTCAGATGGGCTTCCAAAGGCAAAGAACAGGGTCCCAGTGGAAGCTGGGGCTGTCCCTGGGCTGTCTCCTCCACATCCCGTGCTGCCAGGGGAGGCCACTTGTCCTCACTGATGTTCTGCTGCTTTGCAGTACTGAGGAAGTGAGGTTTTTGACCCACTTTGACCAGGGCTCAATGTTGTTTCTGTTGCTTTTTTGGGTGTCTTTACCAGCAGCCGTCCCCTCCCCCCGGTTAGCAGCCCCCACAGGAAAGCCATGGGCTGGGGCATCGAGGAGAGGGGGGGAAAACTCTCTTGAGGTGTCGGGTCCTTATGGTTGCCAGCACAGGTTTGCAGCTTAAGGGCTTAAACCCCAAAATTGCTGCTAGCATGGCAGTGGCTGCAGGAAGATGTCCTTCGGGGGCCGGAGCTGAGCAGCTCCCCCGCCCCCAGCTCGGCGTGGCAGGATTCCCAAAGCACCGGCGGCGGGAATTCCCGAGGCCAGTCCCTGGAGGATGGGGAATATGGGGCGGTTGGTGCCGATACCCCCCAGCCTGATCAGTACTGGTCCCCCCTTCCCCACTCAGGGACATCTGTGCCCCGGACAGGCCGAGGCAGATTGGGGTGGGGGTCCAGCCCTTGCCCCCATCCCGCAGGGTCTGGTGCTGCCGCCCTGCTGCCGGGTCGCTGCTGCTCCGGTATTTTGCTGTTCTTGGCTCATCTGCACTCCCAGGTCGGGGTTTTCTGCTCCCTGGGGAGCTTTTGCCTCCTTTGCTTCCTGATGTGGTCGGGGGGTGAACCATGGGGCTCCATCTCCACACCTCGTCCTTGCCCCCCACCACTGCCCCACCTCCTCTCTCCTCCCGCTTGCACCATCTTATCCCCAGCCCCCCCAGCCTCTCTCACTCATCCCCCCCAGTGCCCACCTCACCCATTCCCATTGCCCCAGCTCTTTCCAGCTCCTCCCCAGCTCTGGCTCCCCCCGCCTTGCTCCATGGGACCGTGGGACATGGCTGGGCAGGGCAGACGGGGATCCTGATGGGGTTCTGGGTCCCTTGGCGGGGTCCGTGCCCCAGGAGGGTGCTCTGGGTGCTCAGCCCCCCTCTCTCCTCTCCTTGCAGGTGTGGAGCTGCGCAAATGAGAAGCAGGTAAGTGAGAGCAGGATGGCAGTGGGGGACCCCATCCCCTCCCTGTGTCCCCAGCCCCAGGACACACTGTGATACTCACACAGTGACCACAGGGCCGCTGTTCCCCCCGGCCCCCCCTCACCACTGCCTCGGGGCACCCCAGGGTGCAGCACCCAACACTGCTGCCCTGACTTGCAGCTCCCCTGAGGCACCCTGAGACTGCTGGGCTGGACCCAGAGCCCCCAGGGCTACAGACACCCCACGAGGGGCCGTGGGGCATCGGGGGGGGCTCCCAAAGGCACACACACCGTGCTGCACTCACTGCCCACACTGCCCACACTGCACACACACTGCCCACACTGCACTCACTGCACACACATTGCACACACACTGCACACACACTGCACACACATTGCACACACATTGCACACACACTGCACACGCTGCACACACACTGCACACACACTGCACACGCAGCTGCACTCACTGCACACACTGCTGCACACACATTGCACACACTGTACACACTGCAACTCTGCTGCACACACAGCTGCACACACTGCACACACACTGCACACGCAGCTGCACTCACTGCACACACTGCTGCACACACATTGCACACACTGTACACACTGCAACTCTGCTGCACACACAGCTGCACACACTGCACACACACTGCACACATACCTGCACATGCTGCACACGCAGTTTGTGCCCACAGCTCCTGTGCAGGGGTCCATGCTGTGCCCACAGGCTGTGCATGCCCTGCACACACTGCACTCCTTGCACACCCACGGTGCTGTGCACGCCCTGCACGAGCACTGCGCACACACACCGTGCCCTGCGTGCAGCAGTGCAGACACTGCGCCGCATGTGCTGCATGCACAGCACACAGGCACTGCACCCCAGCACTGCTCCCATGTGGCACAAACCACCCCCACACCCCCAGCCCAGCACGTTCACACCTGCACCGTGCACATGCTGCACACCTTCCACCACATGCTCAGCCCACTACACACCCCCCCACACACACTTGTGCCTCACTGGGAGCACCTCTGAGCACCCCTGAGCACCCACCCGGGTACAGGCACAGACGTGGCCGCCGCAGGCACACTGCACGCACCCCCCCTGCTCACACGGGCACCCCCACACAGACACCCCTGTGTGCACAGCCTGGGCAACACCCGACACCCACCCCCTGCCTGCTGCCCTCTAGGACCCCCATTTACCCCCTCCCAGCATGAACCTACGCTCCTTTTCCCTCTCCACTCCCATTGAGGCATTAGGTGGGTCTTTGCTGGCGGGTCTGGGCAATGCAGTGCCTTCCCCTTGCCCCAGGATTACGGTTTTCTGCCCCATTTCCATGTCTGCCGACATCCTCACGGTGGAAAGAGACCCTTAATCCCCTGCAAATACTGCAGGAAGATTTCAGATGCCGGATAAAAAGCTTAAAGATGAAACGTTGCGAGGGTTGAAAATGCTTATAAGCGTCACCAAAATGGTTATTAGCTGGGGGACAGTGCTGGGTCACTCCCGCCCAGCCTGGGGACTGACACTGGGTCCTCCAGCGTTCCAGGGCCAGCCTTCACCATGGAAGAGGCTGGACAAGAGGTGCTGGGCAGGAAGGAGGGAATTAACCCAGGCTCGGTCCCCTCCGGGACAGGGCAGAGAGAGATTGGGTCAGCTCTCTGTGATGGCACTTTCATTAAATCCTCCACTTAAGAGGAAATCTGACTTTTAGCGCCAGTGGGTTCACTGGCATGGTGGCATCTGACAGCAGAGCCAAGCGCGAGGCGTCCTTTGGATGCTGGGTCAGTCCCCAGGACTGTGGATCAGCCCCCACGACACCCCAGCCCTGGGATCCTCTGCTGTGGCAGAGAGGATTATGCCTTTGCATAACCTGTTCCTAGGGCCACCCTGTCTTCCCATCCCTCTGTTTACTTGTCCGTCCATCTCTGGGCTGGGGACACATGCGGGGTCCAAAGACCCCCCACCCCTCTAACTCCGCGGTGCCCCTGCAGGTGCCACCATGTTCCTGAATAAGTGCGAGGGGGACCTGGGTGAGCTGCGGAAGCCAGGGGACGGCGAGGGCACCCCACCAGCCACCACCGAGGAGGAGCAGCCCAAGAAGAAGCACCGGCGGAACCGCACCACCTTCACCACGTACCAGCTGCACGAGCTGGAGCGCGCCTTCGAGAAGTCCCACTACCCCGACGTGTACAGCCGCGAGGAGCTGGCCATGAAGGTCAACCTGCCGGAGGTCCGAGTGCAGGTAGGGAGGGCAGCACCCCAGCACCCTGGATCTGTCCCTGGGCAGTGTCAGAGGGACCTCAAGGTGCTGGAGAGCTCTGCTCAGCTCTCAGCTCTGCTGCCAGTGCCTCCTTCTGTGCCTCAGTTTCCCCATTGCTCGAGATGGGAGCGGCATCTCTGCAGAGCCAGCTGCTCCCGACAAAGCCAGGGGAAGGGTTTAGTGGCTGAGCCTTGTTCCCCCATGGGGTTCCAGTTTGATCCACAAGGTCCCAGTTGGGCCCATAGGCCAGAGGCTCCGTTAGGGCACAGAGATGGTTTACAGAAACTTTTGCCCCTTCTGGTGGTGGCTGCTCCCATCCCTCCTGCTGATCACATGTGAAAGTGGCCAAAAACACCACCTTGGCCGATTGTGGCCCCTCCCAGGTCTTCTGGGCTGGGAAAGCACAAGATCCTCATGGATCCGAGGGTTTTAAGCTTGTTGGAGCGGGGCAGATCAGGAGGGCAGTGGGGCCAGGGAGATTTTGCTCCTTAGGCTGCAGCAGAAGGCTCATAGAGGGACAGCAGATCCTGGGAAGAGCCTGGGGTCCCACCAGTCTGCTCCCCACCATGCCTGGACTGACAGGGTGAAATCAGGGAGGGAGAAGGGGTCAGGGAGCCAAAGTGACAAACCCACTGTGACCCAGAGGAGTAACCCCCATACAAATGAACTGAATTCCCCAGGCCTCAGCCCCAGTCAAGACAATGCAGCCTTTTTTGTGGGGGTCCAGACCATAAAGACACCTCTGCTGAGCTCTCTGAGCAACAACAGTTTCACAGAATCACAGACCCGCTCAGATTGGAACAGTGCTCTGAGAGCGTCCAGTCCAACCATTCCCCCAGCACTGCCAAGGCCACCTCTAATCCATGTCCCTAAGTGCCACATCCACACATCTTATAAGTCCCTCCAGGAATGAGGACTCTACCACTGCCCTAGGGAAGGTTTCCACTTATATCCAACCTAACCCTCCCCTAGCACAGCTTGAGGCTCTTTCCTCTAGTGCCTTGTTCCCTGGGAGCAGAGCCCAACCCCCACCCAGCTCCACCCTCCTGTCAGGGAGTTGTGGAGAGCAAGAAGGTCCCCCCTGAGCCTCCTTTTCTCCAGGCTGAGCTCCGCCAGCTTCCTCAGCTGCTCCTCATCCGACTTGTGCTCCAGCCCTTTCCCCAGCTCCGTTCCCTTCTCTGGAGATGCAATTTGCACCGGTGCAGCCCAGTGTCCACCAACAGCCATGACCAGCCCATGGAACCCTCCCCTTTCCCACCCAGCCATTCATCTTTCCTCCCCTTTGCCTCCTGCAGCAGACCCCTGTGCCTGTGCTGCTCTGGGGACAGGAGGATCAGCACTTTAACGAGCAGTCCCCTTGGGGCCAGACGGCCCCGCTGCATTTGGGCCACCAGTCCCTGTCGTTCCTGCTGGGTTTTGGCACAACTGTGGCTGTTTAACTTATAAAAGCTGTGGCCAAGGGGCTGGGAAGGTCAGATAGCACTGTCCCATGGACTGCTGGGAGTCTGCAGGGCCAGAGTGCATGTTCCCATGGAGCAGAAGGCGCTGTGTGCTTACACCTCTCACTTTCCATACCTTAGAGATGTCCTTGGTCTCTGGGGCTTGTGGGAGAGGTCCGGCAGAGATGCTGGGACTGCTGGAGCCCTGTAGGGCAGCCCTCATGGGATGGGGTACCCCATACAGGACACCCCCACCTCGAGCACCCCCTGTGGGACACCCCACGTGGGATACTGCAGAACGGGGCACCCTGCATGGGACACAGCATGTGGGGCACACTGCAGGGGTCCAGCTGGGCACAGTGAGCTCATCTTGGCTCTCACCTCGCAGGTCTGGTTCCAGAACCGACGAGCCAAGTGGAGGCGGCAGGAGAAGATGGAGGCCAGTTCCATGAAGCTCCACGACACCCCCGTGCTCTCCTTCAACCGGCCCCCCATGACCCCCAACGTGGGGCCCATGAGCAACTCCCTCCCACTCGACCCATGGCTGACGTCCCCCATCTCCAGCGCCACCACGGTCCACAGCATCCCCGGCTTCATGGGAGCCCCCCAGGCCCTGCAGCCCCCCTACGCTGGGCACTCCTTCCTCAACACCCCCCCGCCGATGGCGCAGGGCATGCAGCCCATGGCCCCCGCACCCTACCAGTGCGGCACCCCCTTTGTGGACAAGTACCCGCTGGAGGAGGTGGACCAGAGGAGCTCCAGCATCGCCTCGCTCCGCATGAAAGCCAAGGAGCACATTCAGACCATTGACAAGACCTGGCAGCCCATTTGATGAACGCTCCCCTCCGAGCCCCCGGCTGCCGCTCCTGCCCCCGGTGCTGGCTTGGCCCCGTGGCCGTGGGGGAGGACAGTGGGTGCTCAGCAGGACCAAAGCTGGCACTGGTCAGGGATGCTGGGCTGCGTCTTCTCCACACTGACCCAACACTGGTGGTGTCAGTGGAGCGAGTCGGGGTGCTGGCGGGACCCCACAGCTGGGGGGAAGCACCCCAGGAGAGCCTCTTTGCCTCTCTGAGGCACCAAGATCAGCTGAGGACCTGGCTGAGGCTCAGGCATCCCACCGTGCCACCGGGCCACCTACCACACCCCAGTTGGACACTTTTCTCCACACCCCCTCCCCTTCCCATTATTATTAATTTTTTTTTTAATGCTGCAGATTTAAACAAAACTGAACAGAAAGCTCTAGTTTTGTAGGGAGTACTTGGGGGGGATGTTTTAGCTGCGTCGGGGCACGCCGCTGGTTGTGCTGGGAGATGCGCCGGCGCCGAGAGCACGGGTGTATTGTGAGTAAAGAGATAAGCTGGACGGCTGCCTCATGCTGGAGTCGGGCGCTGCCGGGGCCTCGGTCGTGCCGTGCCATGCCGTGCCCTCCTTAGCACTGTGGGGCTGCCAAGCCTCTGCCAGAAAGGAGCTTTCCGTGGGGGCATGGGAGCAGCATCTGTGCGCACCCTCCTGCCCTGCTCCCTCGGGACGCTGCGTGCGGGGCTGGGCCAGGTCCAGGCACAGGTGATCTGATCCAGCCCCAGATGGGACTGGCTTGTGCTGCACCGTGGCTTCAATAGCTTGTCACAGGTCACCTGCTCGACTGCCCCTTAGGGGCTGTGCCTGCTGCCCCTGCCCTAACCCTCCCAGAGATGCCAGTGGCAGAGAGCTGCTGGAATTGTGCTGGTAGGAGGATGGGTAGCAGTGGGACCCCCAAGGCCCCTGGCCAGGGCTGGTGAGAGGAGGGGACCGCCTGTGAGCCCTGGGGTCAGCACACCAGGGTTGTTGGGGCACACCAACACCCGGCTTACCCCTCGCCAGTGTTTCTTGCCAGGTGGGAACTGGGTGGTGGTGACAAGGTGCCGTGTCCTCAGGGGTCCCCAGAGTGGCTTTGCAGCTCCGGGGGACCCCATCTGCCCACCTGCCAGAGCTCGGGGCCCAGCCAGTATCACCAGCACCCTCACTGATGGCAGAGGCCATCATGGCCCCAGCACACGGCTGAGCCCACAGTGGCTTTGAGGTGCTTAAGCACAGCTGGGACAGCAAGACAGGGGGGCTCATCCCTGGGTGAGCGGGTGCCCCGGGTCCCTGGGGTGCCCTGAGGTGTTCCTGGGGTGCCCCAGTCCCCGGAGGAGCCAGAAGAGGGACAACCTTCCCCCCACCAAAACGTTGTCCTTGGGGCCGGGGGTTGTTCGGACCTGACGACAGCCCCCAGCCGGGGTTGTGCCGGGGCAGCCCCATCCCCACTGCGTCCCCCCGGCCCAGTGCCAGCGCCCGCGCTCGCAGCCCCCCCCAGACCAGGGTCTCACCCCGATCCAAACCCCCCGGGGCCGGACTCCGACGTCCCCAGAGCCCCGGGGTCGGGCGGGTCTGGCCGGGATGCCAGCGGGCCAGGCGAGGCACTGACCCCGGCGAGACCCTTCTCCTTGTGCCCCGTCCCCCGGCTGCTGCTGCTCGTCTGTTTCGTTAGCGACAATTAAACCCTTAACAACCCATTAAACGCATAATCGATGCTCCCCGGCTCCCCGGCCCAGCTAATGGGGTGAAGCGCCCCGGCCGAGGCGAGCTCCGGCCGGCAGATAATGAAGCAACGGCTGCGGAAGTAATGGGGTTTGATCCGGGGGACGGGACGCGCTCAATGGGGGCTGCGCTTTTCACATGACATAATTGCCGAGGCTGGCGCCAGCCCGGGGCACCCCTCGGCCTCCCGAGCGCCAACAAAGGCCGGCTGGCGCGGGAGCGGCAGCGCCGCACCCCCGGCTCGTTTGATCGGAGCCTAATTGGGGCGAGGGTGCTCCCCCAGCCCGGCCCCGCAACCGCCGCCCGAGAGCGCGGAGGGGCCCCGGGATGAGGATGCGTCTCCCCGGGGTCCTTGGGGCCGGGGGTTGTGTGAATTACGGAAATGAGCTGTTTTCCATGGGGTTGGCACGGGGAATGTCGGGGTTCCCTCACTTGGTACCCCCCTTCCCTCCCGCGGGTGCGCCCGGTGCCGCGCTGCACCTCCTGCAGGAACGGGAAAGATTTCCGACCCCAAAAATGCCATTTAAACGCAGGGAGGGCGCAGAAGCGCCGAGCCGCCTGGCCGGACCACTTTATTGGTGCTTTCCCCGGTGGATGCCCGCTGGAGCCTGCCCCAGCATGTGGGGGTTTGTGTGGGAAAAATCCAAGCAAAATAGCATTTCCCCCTTAGATCCCAATCCCGTCCTGAAATCGCTCACTGCCCAGATGGGGCCGGTTGCTGGGGTTGTGCTGTGAGGAGTGGGTGCTACTGGGAGCGGTGGCGGCACCGGGGGGTGCTCCCACCCCCTCGTGGCCGAACAGGAGCCCTCCCGCTCCCACCCCCTCTAATCTCCTCCCGCGGGATTTGCCCCCTAAGCTGCTTATTTCTCTCTATTTCTCCCAGGCCTGAACGAACCTAGCCCTGCCCCGGCACGACACCTCGAGCCCGTTGAGCCGTGGTCTCTGGGCACTCTGCCCCTGGCATTGCCCGGCGGTGGCCTGGCATGTGGGGCTGACAGTGCCCAGAGACGTGGGGGTGGCACTGCCATGCCCAGGGACGTGGGACTGGCACTGTTCAGGGATGTGGGGGTGGCATTGCTATGCCAGGGGACACGCGGCTGGGGCCAACAGTCCCAGTCGTGCTGTGCTGCGAGACCTGCACCCCTTGGCACAGGCCAGGATGGAGCTCTGTGCACATCACCTCCACCCCCTCCATCCCCTGGCCCCCAGCAGGGCAGACACGGTGCCAGGGGACTGCAGTGACGGGGGGGCCACACTGTCCCTCTACAGGGTCTGGGAGCCGGGGCCCTCGGGGCTCAGGTTCTCCTCAGGGGTGTTGACCCACGAACTCCCCACCATCCCCCAGCTCCTGGAGGGAGAGGAGGAGAGGGGGCTGTGGGGCGGCGAGGGGGAGGCTGCCCGCTGCAGGTTGAGCTTGGCGATGAGCGGCCGCCCCACATTCACCCGCTGCCTCTCCTCCACAAAGTCGTCCATGCCCTGGTAGCGGTACTGCAGGCAGATGGTGAAGGCCAGCTCCTGCTGCGGGGGACAGCAGCACCGTGGGCTCCTGTCCTGGCACAGCCATGGTCATGCTGTGCCCCCAACACCGGCCCCTGCCCACCATGGCTCTTACCCGCAGCTTCTGCAAGCCACAGATCCGGCTGTAGAGGCAGCAGGAGGGGCAGCCGAGGCTCCAGACAGACGCCAGCGGGCTGCCCACCTCCTCTGGGCTCTCCTTGTTGGTGCACTTGAGGTCCACATCCAGCTCCTGCCATGGACAGCGTACACGTGAAAACCACCACAGTTTCCCCCCCAGTTCCCCAGCGTTGCCCTGGTGGGGGCTTCGGCAGCTGCTCCCACCTCAGGAAGATCCGTGAGCCGGGCCTCACACTTGGCGATGTCCTTGGGGGCAGCCACCACACGCGTGTAGATGATCATGATGTTGGAGAACTCGGCGGCGAAGCCCAGCTGGACGGTGACACCGCAGTCGAAGTGGAGGTGCTGGCTCTCCGGTAGGACTGGGGAGGGGACAGGGAGCGCAGGGCTGGGACCTGCAGGGGCTCAGGGCTGGAGCTGTACCCACAGGTGAGGCGGCCGCTGGGTCCCCCCAGAGCAGGGGTGCCAACATGGTGCTCCTGTCTCCAGGCTGGTGGCTCTGTGCTGGCAGTTTCTCCTCCAGGTGGGAGGAACCCAGCAGATGTTCACAGCCTCTCCCTGCTCCTTGGGCTGTCCCCCCTCTAGATGCCAGCTTGGGACAGGGTGGCCACGACTCACCGTGAGCCTTGGCCCACTGCAGGTTCCTGGCAGAGGACTCATCCTGGCCCGGGGGGCGGATGGGGTCTGTCAGAGCCCGTCTCTCTGAGAGGTTGCTGCGAAGCTCCAGTGCCTGCCGTCCCCGCGTGATCTCCAGAGTGCCCATGTCTGCGGGGGCACAGGGGGTCAGCAGGGGCCACCAGGGGGGTCACTGTTCCCCATTGCTCCTCACTCACCCTCGGCCACCTTGTCCAGCAGCACCGTGATCTTCTCATCCTCCAGCAGCCAGCGCTTGAGGAAGGTGACGAAGATGCCGTTGGAGAGCTCACCCTGGCTCAGCTCGTAGGCTTCGGCATCCGCACACCTGTGGGGACAGGCAGTGGTTGGATCTGTCATGGGGTCTGGCACTCCCTGGGAATCGGCCCCGAACAGGATGACAGCCCTAAGGAAGCCAGAGTTGGGTGCCCAGAGCTCTTCCTGTTCCCATCACACCACCTGGCCACCGTGCTGGGGACACGTGAGAGCATGGTCAGATCCTGGATGCTTAAAGCATCACCAGCCCAAACCCCTGTGCTCTGGAAGAGTCTTGGGGCTCCATGCCAGCAGGTGCTGCCCAAAGCCGAGCAGTGCCATGGGCAGCTCCTTGCCCTATGAGGGACTGGGGGCTGCTGCTCGCCCAACCCTTCCAGCATCAAGGGTGGAGGGATGCAGGTGTGGGGGTCTGAGCCCCTGCCCCGCCCTGAGCCAGACAGGGAGATTCAGCCCCACTGCCTGTGCCAGGGGATGGTGGGAGGGGACCCACGTGGCATAGCCAAAGACGATGTTGGCCGTGACCTCCAGCGCTCCAACCTGCGGGATGACGTCGTCATTGAGGTTCCTGCAAGAGAAGAGAAGCTGAACAGAGTGAGAACCTGTCCTCCCACAAAACCCTCCCCAAAGCACACCAGACCTGGAGGGCTGCTCTGTGCTCCTCTGCCCATTACAGCGTTTGCTGGCTCACAGGGACAGTGAAGTTTTGGGGCATTTAGACACAGACAATGCGTTTAGATGGGACCCTGGGGGTGCTCCGCTACCCTCCCCCAGGAGTCACCACCCACAGGTCCCTGTGCTGGGCCCTCCCCGAGTGGCAGCTTGTCCCCAGGTGGGTGGCAGGGCCGGGTCACCTCTTGCGGCACATGTCAAGCAGGAAGATGTTGAGGCCGGTGCGGCGCTGCTGCATCTCCCGCAGCACCCACTGCACGCACAGGCAGTGCTCGGACGTGTAGGCGCTGGGCGCGTCAATGGGCACCATGAAGCTGTTGCCAAAATTTTCATAGCCGTGCCCAGCATAGTAGAGCAAACCTGCTGGGGGAACAGAGGGCAGGTGACATGGTGGCATCCCCTGACCTGCCAGCACCCGCTTCTTCCCTGGCTGCACCCCAAGATTCCACCAGCATAAAACCGCCCGGTTCCCCCTGGGCTGCAGCCACCCTGGCACATGTGGTCGCACCGTAGACGCCCTTGTCAAGGAGAAGGAGGAACTCATCGACGGCCATCTGCATCTCGGCCTTGCGCAGGTCCAGCAGTGACACCACCTTGAAGTCGAGCTGGCGGAGGAGGGCACCCAGGGCGTGAACATCCACTATGGGCGCCTGCAGCTGCTTGTGGTGCAGGTAGTGCATGTTGCCGATCAGCAGCGCCACTTTGTCCGTGGCTGCAGGGATGGGAGAGGGAGGCGTTGTTACGGAGCAGGACACTCCTGCTCTCCATGTTACCCACAGCCCACAGAGGTGACACCCAACTCTGGCCAGCATCACTGTCCCTGGGTACCAAGGTACCCTGTGGCATCCCTGCCTTGCTGATCCCTGAACCCTCAGGTTATGGTTAAGGGTTAGGGTTGGGGATTTGGGTTGAGGGTTAGGGTGCTGATCTGCTCTCCTAAGTCGGGTTGGGGTTGGGCTGCTGTTTCACTCTCCCATTATGCTGCACCCAAAGCCCTCCTGGCCGAGTAAAGCCTTATGGGGTGACAATGGTGACACTGGTGACAGTCAGAGCCCCCCAGGGCCACCAGCCCCTCCTGGGCAGGCTCTTACCGTACAGCTGTCCAGGGCTGCTGTGCTCTAGGGAGCCTGGGAAGAGAGAAAAGCTGTGCCATGGCCCTCTAGTGCCAGGGGACCACAGCGGGCAGAGCAGCACAGACCTGTCCGCTCTGCCCCCACCTACCTCCAGCCTCCTCCTGCCAGGAGCCTCCAGAGGTGAAGAGCCGTGGGCCTGTGGCAGAGGGGATGTCAGGGACCCTATGCATGGCATCACCTCCCAGCATGGGCTGCAGTCCCCCCAAAACTGTGGAGCAGCCATGAGGGCTTTACTGGGAACAGAGCTGGTGGGGGGGTCACGGAGGTTTGTCTGGGGCCCTCACCGATCTCCACGTCCACCTCCTGGCTCCACACCTCGTGGAAGAGGTTGAACACGCGGCAGGAGTAGCTGCCCCGCTCGGCCGTTGTCACCAGCTTCACCTGCCAGCGGGACGGAGCAGGAGGCTGGGGCAGTGTGCCAGACCGTGCTGCACTGTGCCGCACTGTGCCACGCTATGCCACGTTGTGCCATGCCAGAGGTCCCTCCATACCTGGAGCTGGGGTGCCTGTGCCCCTTCCACGGGGCGCCGGTTCCTGAACCACTGGTACTGGGGTGGGGGGTTGCCAATGGCTCTGCACTCCAGTGCCAGCGTGTCCCCCTCGGCCAGGCGGCACGGCCGCGGCTGCCGCAGGATCTGCAGCCCCACCATGGTCAGGCAGTAGCCACTGGCTGGGGAAGGGACATGGTGGCGAATTAGGCACCCAGCCGTGGCAGCACTCTGGAGAGCTGCACCAGGCCCCAGGTTCTTCACCCATGGGCCCTGGCACTCATGGCTGGCATGGGGCAGCAGACATGAGGAGGACACAGGGCATGTGGCTCCTCTGTGGGCACCATCACCCCAGCAAGCCCAGAGACCTTTGCAGCTGAGCCAGGGCATTACATGGCAAATGATGCCACTCAGGACCCACCCCTGTCCTGATGGGGCGAGAGGTGCCCTGCAGGAGATGTCCCAATCCCAGTGGGGCAAGTGATGCCCCAAGGCTGCCAGCCCAGGGACACAGATCTCAAGACCTACCTGAGCTGGGGCTGCTGCTCTTCTCCACCTGGACATGAGCCCACCTGGAGAAGGTGAAGGTGGCCCCGCAGTTCACCCGGCAGATGTACCACCCGGGCTGGCCCGCCGGGGCGGCCGTGTCGATCACCAGCTCTGGGGATGTGGCTCCAGGCACCTACGAGACAGGAGGCAGCCAAGGAGTCGTGGGCTTCCTCTTACCCGTGTGGGTACCCTTGCCATGGACAGGGTGTGGGGGCCCTTCTCAGCGTGGCACAGTGGGACCTCACCTCCTGCCTCCCACAGAACCACTGGTACGTGAGCCCCGGCGGGCCAGTGGCGCAGCAGGTCAGGGACACCTGTGTCCCCTCCGCCACCACCTGTGACTCCGGCTGCACCGTGATGCGGATCATGTCCTGGACTGCAGGAGAGGAGAGACCAGCCTGGGCTGCCTGAGTCCCCTGTCCCGCACCACCCCATCCCATCCAGTCCCATCCTATTCTGTCCCACCCCCACCCACAACAGATTCTCGTCTCCCAGCCCAGCCCATCCTATCACATCCCACACTTCTGTCCTGTCCCAACCATCTCATCTTACCTTGTCCCACTGGCATATTCAGTGCTATCCCATCTACCCATCTCATCTTGTTTCAGTTTATCCCATCCCATCTTGTTTCAGTTTATCCCATCCCACTCTGCTCTATCCCATCCTATCCCACGCTGTCCAAATCTGTCCTGTCCCATCCGATCAGACCACATCCCATCCTATCTCATCCTGCTGCATCCATCCCACTCCACCCTGCCTGCCCAGGACCTCGCTAGCAGAGCAAGACCCCCAGCAGGAATTGCTGTTGTTCACCCCCATCCCCATTTCCTCCTGCTGAGCCCCTGCCCCCCGGTGCTCCCCTCCAGCCCCCAGTTCCCGCTGCCCGTCCGTACCGGCGGAGCTGAGGACCCGGCAGGCCTGTTCGTGCCCCATGCGCTCCAGGCAGCCCAGCAGGTACCTGAGGGTGCAGTCGCGCTCGGCCAGGAGCTGCAGCAGGCACTGTGTGGGGCTGCCGCGAGGCTCCAGCACCTTCAGCGAGCACATCTCCAGCTCCTCCGCGCTGCAAGCGCCCGCAGCCGTCAGAGCCACAGCCCCCTCCCTCGGGGCAGGCGGGAGCCCGGCCAGGGGCCTCGGCGGGGCCCAGCCCCGGGAGGGAACTGCCCCGTGCGCCCCTCGCTCAGCCCACGGCAGAGCTGTGCCCACGTGCGCTCGTAACCCGGTCGGGGACAGCCCCCGGCAGGGCTCCCCCAGCCCTACCTGCACTTGAAGCGTTTCTCGGCCCCGGCCAGCTCGGCCAGCTTGCGCCAGCCCCGGCCGGCGTTATCCAGTAGCTCACACAGCCGGGCCACCACTTCCTCGCCCAGCGAGCCGATGGGCATGCTCCAGTCCCCCATGCCTCCTGGGGACGTCGAGGGGACGAGCTGTCAGTGGATCACGGGGTGACAGGCACCCGTGCCCCACCGGACCCCTCTGGGCACAGGGTGGCTTAGGGGGGAGAGCAGTGAGATCGCTGGTGTCAGAACAGCTCTCGGCAGGAGCCTGAGGAGGTGCTGGCATCTGGCTGGGCAGTGCTGCTGGATCTGGCCAGCCAGGAATGACACACAGTCCCACTCCGAGCTGGGTGGCACGGGGGGACCCCACTCATTCCCCCAGCCTTGGGCGAGGAGCCAGGGTACTTTAGCCCAGCCCCAGGAAAGGGACCTTCATGGAATGGGGGGTCCACGGAACTAGAAAGAAGGGATGGCCCCCGTCACCTTCCCTGTCCTGTCAGGTAACACAGAGAATGGGGCCCCAGTACCCCTCTCCTTCTGGCACAGGCCCCAGTGGGGCAGCAGCAGCCCCCTTGCTGTCACCAGGCCTCAGGGTGGTGGCTCTGGAACCACCACGAGGGGCCTACAGGGGGGTCAGCAGAGGATACGTGGGGGTCTTGGGACTGGGACCCAGCTCAGCTTGCCCTGAATCCTGGGAAAGGTTTCAGTGTGACATGAACCACCTGGACAGGGGCAGTTCCCTCCTCCTTCCCAACAACCCACCCCAGAAGGGCCCTTGTCCCCAGGACTGAGCTGCCCAGAGCAGCTGGGTGACACTCACCCAAGCAGGGGGCTCCAAGACAAAGGACAGGGATCCAGGTGCTCCGTCTGCTCGCCTGCTGCTGGATTTGGGGTCTGGGTACGCTTTTTGGATACGCTGGGGGTGGTGAGGGGAGGGTGAGCTGCAGGCCCGGCAGGGATGGGCACTCACCGCGGGGTACGGCCGAGCCGCATCAGCTCCGAGAGTGTGCACTGAGCCCCACACAGAGGAAATGAAGGTTCAGCCCAAAATCTCCCCCAGGCCCCCGTGCTGCAGCGCAGCACTTCTGCTTCCCTCCGCCTTCCTTCCTGTTGTGCAGCACGTGGGCGCAGAGCTGCCACCCCCCGCCCACAGCCCCGGGGGAGCTGAGCATGGCCCAGCCCTGTCACAGGACGCACCGGGGACACCGCCGGGCCTGGCAGAGGCTCCGCTGTCCCTTCCTCACTGCAGGGACCCACAGGCGCCTCTTTTCTCCAGAGCCCAACTCGAGCCCAGAAGAAGCTGCAGGGCAGCGAGTCCAGGGTGGAGGTGAACTGAGGTGACAGAGGCACCTCTCAGCCAGGTGTGCCCAACACACAGGCACAGAACCGAGGCCAGGGGAAGCTGCTGGGCTTTGCCAGGCTGAAGCTGCCCAAGGAGAATCGGGGATGGGGCAGTGAGGCCCCCATTGCTGTGCGGAAGACCCTGCCTTCACCATCCAGCCCAGCCAAGCCCTGGCATCCCAGCACCACTGCTCCTGCTGCTGGAGGAGGAAAGGAGAGCATGGTGTCGGGGTGGCACTGCAAAGGGCCACCATGTCCCCTCCCCCACCCTGCCTGCTCCCCACAGCACTGCCAAAGCCTGGCCCACATCGTTCCACTCCCAGGGAGCACAGGCTGCTCAGGCCCTGAGATCCACCAGCCAGGGATGCAGTGACACAGGTGGGTCCTTCCCCAGCCCACATGGCCACGGAGCCCTCAGCCCCAGCTGCTGTGGCATAGCCGGTGATGGAGCAGGGAGTAGGATCCGTGTGCAGTGTGGGCTCCCTCTACGACTCAAAACCTGAGCTTCTGTCTTAACAAACACACTGAGACCTTGTGGCCTGTGTTGCCTTAGCCCTTGGCATGGAGGGGACCTACACCAAGCTTGTAAAAGGGTCTGGGTTTGTTACAGCCTCTATAACAGATATCAGCCTCACCAGAGATTTATTTCTTATTTACAGCAAGGAGAAGAGACCAAAACCCAGGGCAGGTGCCAGTGCCACCTGTGCTGGCACACAGGGAAGCCCCAAACTCAGCAGCACCTACAGCTTCTTGCCCTTCTTCAACCTGTTGCGCTGCCATGTGTTGTACTTCCGCAGGCGCCTCCAATACTCGAGCGAGTCGGGGTCCAGCTCCTCCAGCTTCTTGGGGGGCCCGAGGTGGATCTTAAAGAGCCTGGGGGTGAGAGCAGAGGATGTGAGGCTGCGGGAAGGAGGACAAAGGGACAAGCACGGGATGGAGCAATGGACATGAGTGACCAGGATGTGCAGATCCTTCACCCCCACATCCACAATGCACCCACTCCTCTCTCCTGACCCTGAGCAAGGTGTCTGGGTCACAGAGGAGCAGTCTGCCTCCTCCCAGAGCACTTCCCTGTCCTTCTTACACAGCTCTGTGCCCCTGGGATGGCACCTCTGTCGGGACACAGAAGGGAGTGAGGCAGCACCCACCAGTCAGGGTACTCGGAGTCGGGCTTCAGGGCCACCTCCGGACCCTCCTTGAAGTAGTTGACCCCCATGGCGTGAGTGGCGAGCATGGTGGGGTCCGTGCACACCTCCGGCCCCTTCAACGCCTCCTTCGGCACACCCTTGCCTTTGGCCTTGGCGGCTGTGGGGAAAACGGCAGGGTCAGGGCAGGGGACGTGCTGGGGGACAAGGACGCAGACAGGGGAAGGGATGGGGACTCCAGGGCGAGGGCATCGGGGGCGGGATCAGGGGCCGGGTGGGAGG
>VXAZ01006158.1:50160-120474 GCA_013399875.1 Gymnorhina tibicen
GGCCGGAGGGACCGGGGCCCGGCTTGGGGCCCGCCGCAGCCCCGGAGCTCGCGGGAGGCGCGGGCGGACGGACCGAGCTGTGCCGGGGCTCAGGAAGAGCGATGGAAGCGGAGGCGGTGCCCGCGGTGCCGCAGGGCTCTGCCCGCTGGGAGCCCAGCGCCGGGAGCGCCCCTCGAGGCACGGGGCACCCCCGGGCCCCCAGCAGCGCCGAGCCCGCGGGCATGGAGCTGGATGAGACCCCCGAGCCCCGCGCCCGCCCGGGCAGGGCCGAGTGGGCCGAGGATGTGGAGGACGAACCCTCGGAGATCCAGGGGCTGCTAGCTCAGCTCGAGACCCTCGACCCCAACCTCCGCGACCGCTCGTCCGCCCCAGAGCAGGGCTCGCCATCCCCCTCGGGCGCCGGTGCCCGGCGGGGCCGCGGGCAGTGCCCGGGCAGGTGCCGGCCGTGCCCGCTGCACGTGGCCACGGGCCGGGGCCTGGCGATGCGTCCCTGCTGCCCTCAGCACTCCGCCTGCGACCGGCCCTGCCACGGGCTGCTCTTCGCCGAGGCTGACCGGGAGGACTTGCTGAGCCTCCTGTGCTACGAGGGGGGGCTGCCCGAGGCTGGTGCCGAGACCCCCTTGGCCCGCTCCGATGTCCTGGCTGGGACCAACCTGGAGATGCTGCAGGCTCAGGAGGAACCGGCCACTGCGGAGAAGCCTGAACGGCTGGGGAGGCCAGAGAGCTCGGAGGAAGAACCTTCTGGCAGCTGGTGTTATGGAGAGGGGCTTTGCGAGGACGATTCTGCCTGCGAGGGTGCTCGGGAAGGTTCCCCGGAGCCGGCGTGGGCAGCGCTGCCTTCCGCTCTGGCCCCCGGGACAGAGCAGCCACCTCAGGGCGCTGTGACCGTGAGTGCGCCGTGCCTTGGGCTGCGATGGGGCAGCAGGAGCCAGGACGGGCCCCTTGGCTCTGCTCCCTCCTGGGATCTGGGATGGGGGCAAAGGAGAGCCAGGGATGACTTTCCTCAGGTCTTACAGGGCCTCGCACTGCGAGATTGCCCAGGCAAGACCCTCGGTATCAGCTTTGGCTCTGAATGCATGCTTGCCTGGCTGGCTGATTCATGTGTGCCCTGGAGCAGAGGCTGGTGGGTCTGAACAGTCCATCTGGTCCTGGGATCCTGTGCCATCCTCCCCTCCAGCCCCAGGACCCTGCACTATCACCCCCACAGGCCTAGGACCCTGTTCCTCCCTGTCCAGCCCTGGAACCCTGTGCCATTTCCCCCATTCCCAGGGATGTTCTGCCCTTGCTGTCCCACTGCTCCAGGGCCAGGCAGGCTGAATCCCTGAGGTCCCACCCACAGCCTCATTTGCCCTCTCATTGCTTTGCAGAACAGGGAATCCCCATCATCCTGCCCAGCCTTCAAAGAGGGTGAGTTGCTTCTGTGCTCAAGCAGCAAGGGCAGCCAGGAGTCCTGACCCACCTGCTCTGACCCTGAATGGGGGTGGTCGGGGGTCCCAGTCAGGGAGGGAACAGCCAGCTCTGCACCCATCCAGAGTGGGTGCACCAGGCTCCAGGTGGCTTGTTTGAGCCTTTGCTGGGGAAATGGAGGTGCATCAGGGATCAGGGAGGGGGTGTACTTGGGGGAAAGGGAAGCCATGTGTTCCGAAGGGAAGGGGGAAGCAGCCCTGGTCCCCCAGTGATGCCAGGTGCCCATGTACCAAGCACTGAGCTGCTTCATCGTGTGTAGGAATACAGCTAATGGGCAGCAGGAGTGGGTACCACCAGTTTCAGAGGTGGGGGAGCAGCCCCTGCTCAATCCCTCACAACACTTCAGTTCCAGGCCCTTGTGACCCAGAGGACCTGCTGGATGGTGTGATTTTTGGGGCCAAGTACCTGGGCTCCACGCAGCTGGCCTCAGAGAGGAACCCCCCGACCAGCGTCCGCATGGCGCAGGCCCAGGAGGCGGTGGACAGGATCAAGGTGCAGGAGGGATGGGGGGCCTGGCTGCCCCGAGCCTGGCCCCCTGTGGGTGTGGGGCAGCACTCAGGATCTCCCCGGGGGCACCTGGCTGTGGGGCTGGGTCCCAACAGGGTCCTCTCCATCGTTCTGCAGGCACCTGAGGGGGAGTCCCAGCCCATGACGGAGGTGGATCTGTTTGTCTCCACACAGAGGATCAAGGTGCTCACTGCTGACACTCAGGTGAGCAGGAACAGCAGTAACCACGTGGCCCTGTGGCTGCTTCAGCATTCCTGTTTGGTCCCAGGATCTCAGCTTTGCTCCCACAGCAGCAGGGTCTTGCCCAGGGATGGCCTCTGAATGAGGACACACATCTGGGAGGGGATGTGTCACTCCATAGCAATCCTGTGTCATGTCCTTGCCTCTCTGGGTGGCTGCACAAGGCTTCCCACATGACCTGCGCCCTGTGGAGCTGCTGGCATCCCAGGCCAAGCTGTGGGGAACCCAGGCTTGAAATCTGGGGAGCTCTTTGCCTCAGGATTAGTTTCTGCATTATAGCAAGAGGGAAGAGCTGTCCTGTCCCCTGGCAGCACCCAGGAACACAAATGAGTCCTTGATAAAGGAGCTGTTTGTACCTTTTGGCACAGACATGGTTTCTGCCCGGCATGCGCTGGGCAGCTGTGCCACATCCCAGCACCGCAGCCTAACCCTTCCTGCTTGCAGTGCCAGCAGGCTCGCAGCTGCCCACGTGGTCTGACGGCCCAGAGTGGGCTGAACTCTCGGCCTGTGTCCCCCTTGCCAGGAGGCCATGATGGATCACTCCCTCCAGACCATCTCCTACATTGCTGACATCGGCTCCCTCGTGGTGCTCATGGCACGCCGGAAGCTGCCGCGGCGCTCCGAGGTGGCGGAGGAGAAGCGGCTCTACAAGATGATCTGCCACGTCTTCCACTCGGCTGATGTGAGGCGACACATGGGGTCCCTGGGGTGGGCAGGTGGCCTTGGGGACCTGAGCCCCATCCCACTGTAATAACTGGCTGTTCCAGGCTGGGGCTGCAGCAGAGACCCCTCCCTCCTCACAAGGGAGAGGGCAGGAACCCAGCCTGAGCATCTCTGTGACATGCAGGGGCCCAGTGGGCAAAGTGGAGGGGAGGGTTGGCTCCATACAGGGGCCCATTCAGGCAGGGAAGGAGCCAGGACACCCTGGAGCTCCCAGGGACAGTTGCTGTGCTGGGCACTGCAGGGCACTGGGCACTCCTGGCTCCAGCCCTGAGCCATGGGCAGGAACAGCCCTTTTGTTCCCCAGGCGCAGGTCATCGCCCAGGCCATCGGGCAGGCATTCGGCGTGGCCTACCAGCGCTTCCTGGAGGCCAACAGCATCGACCCGAGTGAGCTGAGCCCACGCCAGTACAGCCGTGCCCTGGAGGACCAGGAGCAGTACAACGCAGAGCTGACCCACTTCTCCCGGCAGGAGAACTGCAAGGACGTAAGAGCTGCTCTGGGGGGTGGGTACAATGTGGGGAACCCACTGGCACCTCTGTGTCATCTGCTCTGTGGCTCCCTGAGCAGCTGAGGTCCCTACAAAACCGGACCCCATCCCAGCCAGCTGTGAGCGCAGCTGTGGGCTGGGACACCGTGCTCCGTGACTCTGGTGGAGGTTACGACCGTAACCCACCTTTTCTTCCCCCAGGTCTGCATCCGGAAGCAGAAGGGGGAGATCTTGGGCATCGCCATTGTGGAGTCAGGCTGGGGCTCCATCCTGCCCACCGTGGTCATCGCCAACCTGATGCACGGGGGCCCCGCGGAGCGGTCGGGCGAGCTGAGCATTGGGGACCGCCTCATGTCAGTCAACGGGACCAGCCTGGTGGGGCTGCCCCTGGGCACCTGCCAGAGCATCATCCGGGTGAGCCGGGGCAGGGTGACCCTCTTGCCTCTGGATCTCTTGCCTCATCCAGGCAGGAGATGGGGACTGGCCTGAATGATCTGGGAGTGTCTGTGATGCCAGGATGCCCCCAGGGCCCCCAGGTGTGCAGAGGTCATGCCTGTCCTGCAGGCTGTGACAGTTCCTGCTCAGAGTGCTTGGGAGGAAGGCAGAGACAAAGCTGGGGACTGTACTTGCTGGGGCCCTGCCTGAGGAGGAGGGTGGAGGAAGAGGCAGGCACCTGTCCTGAAGGGAACCTGTTGCATCATCTACCTCTCAGTAGGACGGCAAGGAGCTGAAAGCAAGGACAGCATAGCCTCCCATCCCAGGGGCAGGGATCTCTTGGGCTGGGTTTGTAAGTTCTTGTCCCTGGATTTGTATTTGCAGTATACCTTTGTGTGCCTCAGTTTCCCCATTGAAAACATGTTGCTAATCCTCAGCCCTCACATGAGCAACGTGGCTGCATCCCCCCTCAACCAGTCTGAATAGCTCTCCAAAATCTGACCCAGCCCCATCCCACCTTCCAGGAGCTGAAGCACCAGACTGAGGTGACACTGAACATTGTGCACTGTCCCCCTGTCACCACAGCTGTCATCCGACGCCCCGACTCCAAGTACCAGCTGGGCTTCTGTGTTGAGAACGGTGTGGTGAGTGCCTGTGGGATGGGAGCTGGGCCAGGGTCTACCTGAGGAACAGGCAGGGCTGGCTGTGTCCAGGGAGCAGCCCCTAGCTCCCACACTCCATGTGCCTGCCTGGGCCAAGGGGTCATAGGGCTCTGCTGTGCACAGCAAAAGGCTCCTCACAGTCTATCTGCAGCACCAGTGGTTGTATCCCTCTCCCTGGTGCTCTGTAGCTGTCTGCTTTCGGGGTGGTGGCTTCTTCCTGGGATCTGGGTATGACCCCAGTGACAGTTGGTGCTGTCCCCAGTGCCCCAGCCACTCCCCACCCTGGGCTCTCCCGTAGCTGTGTTGGGAAGGCAGAGAGGGGCATTCCTGGGCTCAGTGGGAGCTGGGTGGGTGGGTGGCACAGCCACCTCGCACACCGACTGGTGCTCCTCCTGGGATTGGAGAAGGGGGGTCTCTCCTGATGCCCCAGGGAGAAGCTCAGTCTCTGCAGCCCAGGCCTGAGGGGAGCAGGAAGGGCCAGTGAGTGGGGCAGCCACAGGCTCGTCAGGCAGGGTACAAAATCCTGGGAGCTGCCTTGCCCCAGCTCAGCACATGGCTCTGGTGGCAGCAATGCACAGGGGCACACAGCCCTCCTGCGTGCCCAGGGGCTGGAGGAGGTTTGCACCCCAGTCCAGAGCTGTGGCCGGGAGCCTGCAGGGCTGTGAGGGTTTGGAGCAGCGGTGACGCAGGGCTGGGCTGTGGGCACAGCCCTGCTCTCACAGCACTCCCCGCTCCCAGATCTGCAGCCTGATGCGCGGGGGCATCGCGGAGCGGGGCGGCATCCGCGTGGGGCACCGCATCATCGAGATCAACGGGCAGAGTGTGGTGGCCACGCCCCACGAGAAGATCATCCAGATCCTCACCGAGGCAGTGAGCGAGGTGAGCTGGGCCCCCACGGAGCCGCTGGGCTCGGAGCTGTGCACCAGCACCCTCCAGCCCGGGCTGGGGCCCCTGACCCGTGCCTCTCTGCCTAGGTCCACATCAAGACCATGCCGGCCTCCACGTACCGTCTGCTGACGGGGCAGGAGCAGCCCCTCTTCCTCTGAGCCACCATGCCTGGGGCAGGCAGGAGCGAGCCCAGGGCTGCAGGGGGAGGACCGGCTCTGCCTTCTGCCCCAGCCCTGCATCAGAGCCCTCAGCAGGGCCTAAGCTTTTGTTTTACTCAGGACACAGTGGGAGGGCTGAGGGCTGACACCCAGCCTGAGCAGCATCAAGGCCTATGGTGCCACGTTTTGGGCACCTCTCACCCTCCAATCACCCCTCCCCACCTCACAGTGCCTGCACAGTGCCTGTCCTGCTGCTGCACAGGGTCCCTCGCCTTGGCCTTGTGCTAGTGGGAGGAGAGGGGACCCTGTGTGAAAGTTCCCCCCATCCAGTCACTGACTATTGTACTTCTACACTCACCAGTGGTGCCTTTCCCAAGGTGGGGACCATGCTGGAAGCACAGCTCAACTGCAGAGCTCAGCCCAGCAGAGCCCCAGAGCAGCACTGACCCTGCACACCCATGTGTGGGTGCACACTGGCACCCCTGAGAGACATCCAGCAGCTCCCAGACTCAGCCTTAAGGGCAGAAGCACTGGTGGCACCTCCTCTTTCTCCCCTGGCTTGGCCAGAGGCCTGTTTGGGTGCAAACAAACTCCATTGCACCAAGCTGGGCACCTGCCTCAGCTTTTCCCTGGTGCTGCCTTGAATTGCTCTGCACGCACAGCCTGGCACAGAGCCACAGCCCTTGGAGCAGCAAAAGGGAACAGGGCACTGCCCAGCCCCATATCCCAGGAGCCTGGGGCTGTGAGCCTTTTTGTGAGCAGCTCTCTGGGCCCCCAGGGCTGCAACAGTGCTGACCTGGCTGTGCCTGTGTGCTTGGTTGCTCTAAAAATAAAAATTTTGGGAAGTACAGGAGGCTGCATTTGAGGAGCTGCAGGGGGGCTGCAGCAGAGGAGGCTCAGCTCTGGGGGGCACATCCCAGGCCCGTGGACGTGCCAGGCCCCCACTCCCCCTGCGGTGCCTCAGCGTCCGCAGGGCCCCTGGCCAGGGAGGTGCCTGGGTCCCAGCAAGGCCACCCTGCTGCATAGTGTCCCCTGCATGCTTCCACCCAGCACCCCCAGAAACAGCCTGTCCTGATCCAAACATCCCTTTTATTCCAGCAGCAGTGGCTGTGGCCAAAAGGGAAGGAGGCACACGGTAGTGCAGGCACTTGGTGATGCAGAGTATAGCAGGATTGGGCCCAGCCCAGCCTGGCCACAGGAGCACTACCTGAGCTGTCACCTGCACCCAGCTGTGCAGGGCTGTGGGAGGGCTGGCCCAGAGGGACGGACAAGCCAGCAGTGCCACGAGACGTCTGTGGCTGGGCCCCACTCGTAGCCTTCATCCTGGTCGGAGTCCTCCCTGGCCCGTGTGAACCTCCTCCTCACCGCCTCGTGCTCGTATTCCCTGGGGGACAGAAGGGTGGTGATGGCTGTGTGGGACAGGGACAGTGCCTTTCCGGGACCGTCCCCAGCGCTGGGCGGCTGCCACCCCCACCCCGGGGCACAGGGTACCTGATGCTGTCATAGCGCCGGCCCTGCCGTGGTTGTTCGGGCACCTGGGAAAGAGCAAGTGGGGGGTCAGGGGCAGGGCAGGGGCTGTGCCCAAGCCTGGGGTGTTTGCCCCTGGACACCCAGAGCTGGGCACAGACACGCAACTGGAGCCTGCGGCAGCCAGAGGTGACACCCTGCCTGTGCCACAAGGATGGGAATTCCACCCCAGAGCCAGGCACTGTGCCACCCTCTTCTGCCCCACCAGGCCCTTGTGCCAGTCTGGGGGAACCCACCTGTTCACTTTGGCTGTGGCTTGGGGCCAGCTGTGCTGGCTCGGAGGAGTCCAGGCCATGGCTCGGGGCCAGCTGTGCTGGCTCAGAGGAACGGGCCAGCCCGGGCTGGTCATAGGCATCCTCTGCCTCGCCGTCAGTGTAGGCGCCCGCCTCCCCATCCGTGTCGTCGTAGTCGCTGTTGGCGTGGCTGTCACATGTCAGGTAGCCTGAGGCCACCGTGCTCGGTGGGTTCAGCAGGTCCAGACTGTCCTCAGGTACTACATCTGCCTGGGAGGTGGGGATGACAGAAACGTGGGACTCCAGCTGTGGGGGTCTATGCGCAGCCCCAGGAGGCCAAGCCTCACCAGAGAGAGCCCGTACCTGCTCTGCTGTTGTCCAGACAGGCTGGCTTTGCTGTGTCCTTACAATGTCCTGGATCTGCTCGTACCATGCATTGCCACTGCCACTGAGGCTGATGGTGGCCGTGAAGAGGTGGCTGCAATACTTCTTCATCTTGTTGGCCTGGGCATAGAGGCGCCGGGAACTCTTCCTGGAGTCGGGCGCCAGCCACTGCCGCATGGCCTTGATGCCCTGCCGGCTCTCGGGCTCACAGAACACCACCACAGGGTAGTACTGCACGTAATTGAGGCGCTCCACAGCCGAGGGTGTGATGTCCAGCAAGGCATGCTTGTTCTGGGGCAGGGCACAGCCATCAGCCCTGCTGGGAGCAGGGATGGGGGCCATGGGCTTTCCACAGGCCCCAGCTGGCTCCAAGGACATGGGAAGGGTCTCACCTTTTCTGCGATCTGCCGCACCGAGTCCAGCTTGATGACCTTGGATGATGCCCCATCGCGGGGCACGCTCGCTGCAGGACACAGAGATGGGGCATGAGAGGGGCTGCACCTCCGGCAGCCCCAGGCTGGGCATGGCCATGCCTGGCCCCAGGGCTGTGTCCCTCAGGGAGAGGAGGGGAGAAGGTGAATGAGCCCAGGAAGATGTTGGGGTGTCTTAGGGAGGGAGCCAAAGGTAAAGAACCCTCACAGAGTCTGGCTGCTGGGTATCATTTTCTCTCCAGTGTGGGGGCACTTACGGGCAATTTCGAACAGCTCTGGCAACTCCCTGCTCAGCTTCTGCACAGCGATGTCTGCGATGGGGCCCAGGATCACCACTGGCCGCTTGAAGCTGGCTGTGAGAGGACAGAGGTGCTCAGGGTGGGTGGGGGCAAGGGCAGAGCTCCCAGCACCCAAGCATCCAGCCCCGCTCCTCATGGTGCCCACAGGCCTGTGGCTCGCCCTGCTCCTCCCAGGAGAGGGGAGCCCATCAGCATCCACAGCAGGGCAGTCCCAGGGCCAGCGTTCCCAACGTGAGTCAGGCCGTCCTGGTGCCCACCTTCCTTCAGGACCACCCTCTCATATGGTGGGTAGCGCCCCTGCTTTGTGAGGGCAGACAGGTCCTCCCGGCTCTTCCGCAGCATCTTCTTGGCTCCCCGCAAGCCCCGCAGCTTCCAAAACTCAGCCCTTGCCCCGGAGGGGTTGGCACCAGACGTGGCTTTCAGCACCGACTCCAGGCTGGCGATCTGCTCGGCCCTGAGAGAGGAGAGGGCTCAGGACCTGCAGCCTCTGGGCTTGAGGAGCAGGTCAGGAGAAGATGGCACCCCTGCTCAGTGGCACAGCCAGGTGAGGCTGTGGTAGATTTCTCTCTCTGGGACTTTGGACAACTTGACCATCAAGCTGCCTCACCACCCCAAGAAGGGAACTCACCAGCTCACACTTCCCACCACTGCCCCACCAGTCCTTACCCTGTCTCTCACTGAGCCCACCATCCATGTCCCCAGCTCACTTGGGAGCCTTCCCTGGCTCTGCTTTTCTAGGGGCTGTTCCTGGCTCCATCCCTACCTGCTCCGGTTGGGGATGATGCCCTTTTCCTGCTCCTGCAGGTCCCTGCCCATGCGCACAGCCAGCCAGCTCCCCAGCCTGCCCCGGTACATGGTGTCCAGCACGTGGAACACGTCCCCACGGACAAAGCTGAGCCCTGATGGCGTATCCTTCTCAAAGTCAAAGTGTGTCCGGATGTAGAACGAGTCACCCACGTTGGATGAGATCATCTTCCTGTAAACTGGAGCCCAGGGCAAGAGGGACCATCAGGAGAAGAGGGGGCTGAGGAAGAAGATGCTGGAGAGATTTGGGAAGGCACTAGGCTGGCTGGGAGGCTCCACAGTAGCCCTTGCTGCTAAGAGCGTACTGGGGACACCTTTTCCTCTCATGGCATTCTCAGGCATGCTGGGTCTGACTCCCCAGCACACACTGGCCTCTCCAGGCTGAGCCATGGTGCCAGAAAGCCCCTGCGCTCCAGGAAGCCAAGGCACAAACAGGGCCAGGATGGTCTGGTCCCCTCCCATCAGCTCTCTGGAGGAGGAGGAGGGGGGAAGAAGGACCACCCTGCGGGGGCAGGAAGGGCCATGGCAAGCCCAGCAGGTCTGATGCTTGCCCAGAAAAGACAGAGGATGGAGAGGCACAAGCCCAGGATGAGCCTGGTCACCACTCACTGTCCTGCTTGCTCTGGATCCACAGCGTGACCTCCTCGCCCGGGGGCAGGGCCATGAGATATTCCACAGCCTCCTCACGGGTCAGGTTCTGGAAACTGGTGTCATTCACCTGCCACAGAAAAGCACTTGGACACGGTCCTGCCAGCAGGACAGAGGGCATGGGCACCAGCAGGGGACCCAGGGACAGCAGTGCCCAGGGCAGAGTGGGAGAGGGAACTGGTCCCTATCACCCTGGAGGCGATACCCTGGGGAAATACTGGACCCAAAAGGGCTGGGGCCAGTCCAGGTGCAGCAGCATATGGAGCATTTTCAGCACTGGGTACCTGCAGGATCTGGTCACCTTCCCGGACGCCCTGGCTGTCAGCTAGGCTCCCCTCCTGCACGCTCGACACGAAGATGCCCACATCGTTCCCGCCCGTGAGCCGCAGCCCCACACTCTTGGCCTTCACAAACCGCACGACCCTGGAGTTGGTGCTGTACCTGCCACGGGGAAGTACAGTCAGCCCAGTGGTGACATGCGAGGACAGGACAGGGACCCTGTGACCCCAACCCTGTGCCGCAGCAGCTCTTCATGTCCCCCAGCCATTCCCCCCTGCCTCTTGCAGACATACCCATCCTTGTGGGCAGCTCGGGCAGTGGGGCTGGTGTGGGGGCTGTGGCCATCCCCCTCCACGGTTTCCAGAAGGTCTGCAGGAAGGAGAGCTGGTCCAGGAGCAGCAGTGGCTGTGCTGAGGCACAGAGAGCCCTGGCACAGCTCTGCCGGGGCTTTGGGCAGCGGAGATGCACAGGAGCCTGGAGCTCCCTTAGTGCCCAGTCCACTCACCTGGGCCCCGAGCATCGGCTACAGTCACCTCGGCCACAGGCTCCCTGTTCGATCGTCTCCTCTCCCTGGAACAAGGGCGAGCAGGATTTAGGCAGGGCACAGGCAGGCAGTGTCAAGCGGGCAGTGGAGACAGCAGAGCAAGCTGGGAATGGCAATACCACCTCCAGGGACATTGCCTTAGGAATGGAGAACCAGCATCCCCAGACAGGTGGAGAACACAGCAGGATCTGCCAGGGCACAGAGGGGCTCATGGGGACAGTGTGGGCCTTACGGTGGTGAACTTGTCCTGGCAGCAGCTGGAGGTTGTGGGGAGGCCTCTGGAGATGGCGGATGGGACAGTTCAGAGTCGATGTCTGAGATATCTGCAGCAGCAGGAGGGGAGATGCGTCAGTGACCGTGCAGCCCCTGCGCTGTGTATTTGGCCCTGGCCCTGCCATCGTGTCTCCTCACCGTCCATCCGGGAGCTGTCGCTCTGGCTGTCGACGTCAGGGATGTTGACCAGGAACTGCCGGTGGTCCCGGAGGATGAGCAGGGTCAGGATCCCCTCTGTCCGCTCAATGAGCTGCTGGGTTTCAGCCAAGGACATGTCCTGGCTGGCTACCCCATTGATCTGGAGGGGCAGAGTGAGAGGCCTCAGGGCACCTGTTCCTGGGAAAGCCACCCCCAGGAACACCCCACTGGGATGGGATGCTGTGCCTGCCATCTTCCTGGTCCCCTCCCAGCCCCTCCAGCCCAGCCCCAGCTCCTGCAGCTTCACCTATTCTGTGCCTCTGTTCCTGGCTGCCTCCCAGTGTGACCTCCTTCTGTGCAGAGGAAACAGCGCAGCTTGTTCCACCTGCCTGGGGCCCTGCCCAGAGGCAGGAGCTGCATGGACCCCTCAGACACCTGAAGCTCTGTTTTCCTTTGCCCTGGGCCCAGCACTCTCCTTCCATGTCCTGGCCAGGTGCCAGGGAGTCAGGCCCCAAGCAGGCCCTGGGGCTGGGATCTCTCTGAGTGGTAGCAGCTTTTCCCAGCAGACTGTGGGATGTAATCCCTTCTGTTTGCCCCAGAGTCACCTTGGCACCAGTTCCCAGCAGCCGTGGGTCTGCCTGGACCAGGTGTGCAAAGGGTCTTCTTCCTTCTATTTCCTCCTCCCCAAATACTTTAAGCATCATTTTACCTAACACCTCTGTGACTGTCAGTGGGGGGACATGGACACACAGCAGGGGACCGCACACCATGGGGACAGTGGGGTGGACACGACCCCACTATGTCAGCAGGACGTGCCACCAGCCCTGGCAATGCAGGGAGCTGGGCCCTGAGAGCCCCTGTGGGGTCCCTGGAACAGCCAGGGGGCTGGGGCAGGGAGTGGGCACCAGACAGAACTGCCTCCAGCACAGCCATGGCTGGCCCCTGCAGTGACACTAGCCAGGGATGAGCCCTCCAAAGAGGGGCAGATGACACCCCCAGTGAGTGCCCTGCACCTCAGGGCCCCCATACCTTCAGGATGAGGTCTCCCTCCTGCAAGGAGCTGCCCTTGGCCGCCAGCCCGCTCTCCACTATGTGCTTGATGAAGAGCTGACTCCCCAGCTTCAGGCCATACTCTGCACCAGAGAGAGCCGTGATGGCAGCAGTCAGGCAGATGCAGGACCCCCTCAAGGTTCCCCCCTCAGCACCATCCCCACAAGCCCCAGCTCTCTTTGGGGTAGTGGCAAGCCCCACAGCTGAGCTCTGTAGCCCCCAGCTGAGGGCAGGAGGTTTAGTGCACCCAGCATGGCATGCACTGTCCCCTTGCTGCAGCCAGGCCCTGGCACCCACCCAACCATTGCCTCCTCCCTGGGGGAAGGCATGGCCAAAAATCAGGCAACAAGACCCAGGGACAGCAGGAGCAGGAGGGCCTCACCTTCGCTCTGCTTCTGCTTCACCAGGACTGATGTGATGGGCTTCATTGGCACATCCTGGCGTGGCAGCCGCTTGAAGCCCGACACCAGGGCCAGCCCGTTGGTGTCCCCATCCTGGCCAAAGGCGCTGGCAGAGCAACGTCGGCTGTGGCCTCTCTGATCCGAGCCACTCTGCATCCAGTGGCTGCTGTCCTGGCTTCGCCTCCGGCTCCGTGACACCAGCTTGTGTTGGCGACGGTCATCGTGGTGGTGACCAGAACTCCTCTCACTGGATGAGTCCCCATCGTAGCCCTGGCTGTGGACCAGGTCATCCCGGGAGCGGTGCAGCCTGTAGTCGTCATCTGAGTCGTAGTGCCGTGGCACAGCGGGGGACCCAGGGCTGCTCTTGCTCACAGGGAGGTGAACCTTCTTCGGTCTTTTCAGCGTCTGCAGGTGCAAAGTGAGTAGGAAAGGATGGTGGGTACAGCTGTCTCTGCCAGGAGATGTCCCTGCAGCAATTCTCAAGCCCCAAACCCTGGGTGTGTGTGGGACGGGGGAGCTGGGATGGGGACAAGCACAGCGTGAGCATGATGCCAGCCCCCATCCCACCACAGAGCACACTCACAATGTTGGCAATCTTGCCACAGGTTTTAAGTGTCTGGATAGCGAAGGAGGATGGGACATTCTCCATGGAAAGGCCGTTCACCATCACGATGTGATCCTTCCTCCTGGGAGGGAAAATGCAGCTGTGACTCTGCCCTAGGCACAGCTCCCAGCCTGGGGAGCTGGTGGGGGAGGGAGCGTACACCAAGGGATCCCATTCCAGCTAGGCAGGGCAACAGTGGTGCTGGCCCTGTCCCAGCAGGAGTGATTCTCCATCCTTTCCACCCTCGCTGGCAGCGAGAACCCCCTATGGCCCCACGTCGCTGTGCACTCACTGGAGCTGACCCATCGCTGGTCCCCCAGGCACCACATCTGAAACAAACACCGCTGTGTCCCCGGTTGTCCTGTTGGGATGGTCATGGCCTCCAGAGACAGCAAAGCCAAAGCCCCGGTGAGGGTCCTAGTGGGCGTGGGCAGAAGGGGGGTCAGGCAGAGCTGACCCCACAGACCCCATCCCCTCCCATGGCAGGGCCACCCCAGGCCACGCTCACCTTGCTCAGTGTCACCGTGTGCTGCTCCCAGATCACCATTTCCTCCATGGTGGGCACCCACCAGCACAAGCTGGGGAGACTAGCGGTGGCAGCCGGACAGCCAGGGGGCTCCGACTGGCTCCGGCTCCTCTTTGCAGCCGCTGGCCCCTTCCTCAATCCAACATCAGGCTGCAACAAAGAGCAGCAGCAAAGCTGAGCCATAAGGGACTGTGAGGCTGCAGGGGACAGAGCCCCGTGGTGCCAGGACACCGGGACTGGCAGCTATGTCACACCCCAGGTAACGCTGCGTGGCTCTGAACCCAGAGCTGCCTCTGTGCACCATGAAATCACCCCCCTGGGGGTCCATCTCCATCCCCTCAGACATGCATCCATGGAAGGGGAGGTTTTACACAGGGCAAGGAGAAGACTCATCTCCATGGCTGGGACCCACTGTCCATGCCATCCTTGTGGTCTCACTCTCCTTGGGCAGACCTTGGGGTGTTGGTTTGGATGGTGTTTCAGTTCCTGTCCACCCACTCTGGGATCCAGCAGCTCTGCCAGCTGGCTTGGCAGCACCACTGCCCTAGTTTCACCATTTGATTTCCCTGGGTTTTCCCCAAATCCAGTGTTTTCCACCTAGGACAGACAAGCCTGACTGACAGAATAATGTCTCTTTGAGGCTGAAACTCCTGGGATGGGCCCAGGGATCTCCACCAGCTCCTGGCTCCCTGGAGGGAATGTCAGCATGAACCCAGAGAGACATGGGTCCCTATGTGGGTGGGAGACAGCAGGACCAGAGCCTCCCACCAGTTCCCATGGGGTGGGACAGGCAGAGGCCACTTTGATCAGGGCCTCACAGAATCATCAAGGCAGGAAGAGGCCTTCAAGATCATCAAATCCAACTGTCACCCCAACACCACCATAATCACCCCTAAACCATGTCCCCAAGTGCCACATCCAGATGCCTCTTGAATGCTTCCAGGGATGGTGACTCCAGCACCTCCCTGGGCAATTTATTCCATTGCCTGACCACTCTTTCAGTGAAAAAAATTATCTAGTATCTAATCTGAGCCTCCGTTGGTGCAACTTCAGGCCATTTCCTCTTGTCCTGTCACTTGGCAGAAGAGGCTGATCCCCACCTCACTACAATCTCCTTTCAGGAGCTGTACAGAGCAATAAAGTTCCCTGAGCATCCTCCTCTCCAAACTGAACACTCCCAGTTCCCATGGCACCACACGGCCCGGGGTGTCCGAGGGCTCTGGAGCGGCTGTGCTGGGACTGTGCTCATTCCTAACAGCCCCCCTCAAGCCCAGCCAGGGATCCCCACACTGGTGCCACAGGGAGCTCAAAACCTCCACAACCCCTTTGGGAACTGGCCACAAGGCAGCTTTGGTGGGACCAGGAGGCCTCAGAGACACCCTGTGGGCAATGCCGGGGTGATGCTACATCAGGGATCTGGCAGCGGGCAACCAGCCCTGGGCAAGTGCGGCAGCTCAGCCCTAGCACAAGGACATCCCATGGGCAGCCTCGGCTGGAGCGGTGCTGAGGCAGACAGCTGAGCCCTCAAAATGAGACCCAGCTGAGCCCCCGAAATGACACCCAGCTCACTGCAGCCCCAGGGAGGGCCAGGGGAGGCCTGGGGTAATCATTCACCCAACCGGCGGGCTGCAGCCATGGGTGTGGAGGGCAGAGTCCCCTCTGCGTCACCAGCTGCCGAAACCAGCCCGAGTGCCTCCCTGCCACCCAGGGACACGTGGGAGCAGGGGGTAGCTGGGGCTGGGCAGGACCTCAGTGTGGCAGCACCCACTGTCCTGCACTGGCACTAGGAAAGCTGATAATAAACAGGAATTCCCAGTGTAGCATTGGGGTGGTTTCAGCTGTGTCACCAGTGTTGTTCGTGCTCCCTGGACAACCGCAGGTGACATGGTGAGAGCTATAGGTCCAAGAGACACCAATCTGGGGCAGCCAGATCATCCCCCTCCCTAGGGTGGTGACATCTGCTGTGCCAGAGCCACCCCTGATGCCACCCAACACAGCCTCTCACTGTCCCCAGCTGGGTCCCACTACTGTCTCATCACCGGGGTGCCACAAACTGGCCACAAACCTGCATTCCACCGCTGCCCGTTGCTCTGTCCGGGCAGTGGCTGGGGCAGCATGGGGATGGCAGCAGCTCCCATGTCGCCAGCAGCATAGGCAGTGTGCCCACGGTGCCACCAAGCCCTGTCCCTGTCCCCAGTCTCCCCCCAAGACCTGGCGTAGGGCCTGCACCAGCCAAAGGCCGAGGCTGGCAGCAGGAGGAGCCGGCTCAGCCGGTTTCCGACAGAAACCAGCCCGCACCTGGAATGGCCCCGCAGGGAGAGGCAGTATCTGGGCAGAGCTGACCACGGCCCAGCCCGACACACCCAGCACCGGGCACCGGCAGCACTGGGAGCCCCACAGCGCCCCACACATGTACCGTGGCAGCATGTCCCGGGGGTTTTGAAGCCAAACAAAGCCGAGCTGTGCTGGGGTAGCTCATCCCACTGCCAGGTCCCCAGTTCGGGGCTGTGCCTGGCCCCGGGTGACGCCACCAACAATGCCCGCCATGGGGACAGCAACGAGTCGGGGGATCATTTATCAGAAAGTGACACACACTGCCCACCCCAGCCGTGCACACAGCCAACCCCACCACCCATAATGTTTCTCAATCCCCCCCCTCCCCTGATAGGGGTCCTCATCCTGAGAACCTCAAAGCCTTCCTGGGATCAGCGAGGTCTCTGCTCTCGCCAGTGCTGCAAAACCACTCGTCGCTTTTCTGGTCTTGGCCATGCAGCACTGAGGTCCCGGATCCCTTCAGGGGCTGCTCTACCCCAGCCCCACGCAAAGAGCGATGGGCTGATCCCGACCCCCTGCTCTGGGAAAAGGTCGCTGGAAGTGCTGCTCCAGACCGAGTGTAAATCAGCAGCACAGAGGCACGTTCTCCAGCCCCGGGGCGTGGAGCTGTGATCCTCCGGGATATCTCCCTGCTATGGAGCAGAGCTCCAGGAGGGTCACTGGGTCCTGAAGCCACCAAGAGAGGGACAAAGCAAGGCCGGTTCCCCAGGTGAAAGCACGACTGAAAGCCAGAAAGCATGGCCGAGAGATCCCGGGGGACAGAGTTAGGCACTCACCGAGCCTGGGATCCGACCAGGAAGGAGCTGAGCTCCCGGGCTGGTGGCAGTGGTGTCACTCCAGGGTGCCTTGCGTAACCCTTTGTAGCCCAGACTCTGCCTGCAGCGGGGAAGGAGCAGGAAGGGGGTCCCGGGGCAGCTTCCCGGGCATAGCAGGTCTCCCGGAGGGCTGTCCCTGGCGTCCTCCACCGTGAGGGTGGCTCAGCCACCTGCACTCACCGCCCTCCCAGCGCTGCACCAGGACAGGCTCACAGGATGCTGGTGGTGGCGGTGCCTGGAAATAGGGGTTCCTCGCCCCCCAATCCCTGCCCTGTCCAGGGAAGCAGCGGGACTCTGCCCCAGACTCCTAAACCCTCCCAGCGTCACCCATTGCCCCAAGAGGGGACAGACACGGGGGCCAGCCTGGGGATCCCTGTGATGGCTGGGGAAGCTGGTGATGGCTGCTGCCCCCTCTCCTCCCCTTCCCTTGCCCCTGTCCGCACCTGGGGACCAGCCCCCCGTCATCCCTCGTTCCGCGCGGCCGCTTTCCTGCGGTGACAGCGATCAGGTCCACGCCGCGGCTCTCCGCCTCCCGCCGGGGCCGGTACCGCTCCCAGCCCAGCGCCGAGGCGGCGTGCGGGGACCAGTTCCTGCGGAAGCCCCCGGCCCGCAGCCGCCACCCCGGAGCCGGGGCCATGCCGCCGCCTGCCCCTCCGCTCGCTCCTCGGCACCGGCTGCTCCCCGGCCGAGCCCCGCGGGGAGCCTGGAGCGGCTCCTGCCGCTCCCTAGGACCAGCCGCAGTCGGGAGCCCCTCTGGCAGGAACCGGCGCCGCCGAGCAGCCTCATTAGTGCCGGTGGCTCCAGCACTGCCTCCTAGCCGGGGCTACCCGTCCGGGACACGCGTGGCCCCGGGGCCCGGAGAACCGGCGGGGCCGGCCCGGGCTGACCCGCGCCCCAGGGCTGACCCGGGCCCGGGCCGGGCGGCGCCACTAGATGGTGCCGCGGGGCCGGGAGGAGCCGGGCCCCGGCCCGGGCTGGGAACCGGCGGCGCTGAACGGCGCCGGAGCCACGCAGCGGGGAGGGANCCCGGTGCAGCGAGGCAGCGCGCTACGACCCGAGCCGCGCCGTACCGCGCGGGGGGCGCGAGCTCTGCCGTGCCCCTGCTGTCATGGCCACCTACAGGCCACGCCCCCGCTGCCATGGCGACCGGCAGACTCCCCGCCCCGGTAGCCCCGCCTCCACTGCCATAGCAACTCCAGGCAGGCCCCGCCCCCAGAGGAGCCCCGCCCCGATGTCATGGTGCCCGCAGGCCCCGCCCCCCGACCCTGTGGTATTTCCCCCTCCATCGGGGGTGTCGAGGCCGCCGCACCGTGAGGGAGCGGCGGGAGTTTCTGCGGCCTCCCTTATCCCCCCTCGTCGAATCCCACAGCCCGCCGGTTATCGCGACTGCCCTCCGCCGCATCGCGATTAACCCCGGCGGAAGAGCCCCGCTGTGCTTCCGGCACTGGTCGGGGCGTGTCTGGCCGCGGCGCCACCCGCGTTCTATGGTCCGCGGCGCTCCCAGGGTCCCCCGCGCCGCGGCCGGTACCCGGGAGGAGCGCGGCGGCGGGCGCTGGCCTGTCCGGGGCCTCTCTTGCCCCGGGGCTGCGCCTGCCCGCGGCCGCCATGGAGCTGGAGGTGCCTGAGGAGGCGGAGGGCTCGGCCGCGGCGGGTGCCGGTGCCATCACCCCGGAGGCCGGCGTGGGGGGACCGGACGCGTCAGGAGGTAACGCGCCGCGAGCACCGGGGATCGGCCCCTGGCTGTCCCCCACCCGGCCGAGCCCCGGCGTGTCCCCGTGTCCCGCCGGCTCGCAGTGGTTCAGCCCAGCCGTAGCCCCGGCCGGGCCCCCCCGCGGGGCGCTCGGAGTGGTTCGGTCCAGCCCCCCCCTCCCCGGAGTGCGCCCCCCCCAGACACCGCGTGGTCCCGTCCAACTGCTGCTTCCCTCTCCCCTTTTCCCCCGGCCCCGGGATGGTTCCGCCCCCGGCCCGGCACTCCCGGGACTCCCGGGACACCGGGATGGAGCTCCCCCTTCTCTGCCCTCGGGAGTCTCGGAGCTGCGAGGGGCAGCGGCGACCTCCGGACCACCCTGCGAGGCACAGGCCGCCCGCCCCCGGGACTGCTCCCAGCCCCGGAACCGGCCCCGGGTGGGCCTGGAGGGCCGTGGCGGGGCCGTCCTGCCCCGTCCCCTCTCGAGGGTCGCTCCCCGGCGGTCACAGGGTCGGGGTGGAGGGGTTGGTCGGAGAGCCGGGCGGACCCTGGCAGCGGGGGCGGGGGCTTTGCCGCCGGCCGGGGTCCCTCCCGCCGGAGGGGGCCCGTTTGTGAGGGCCCGGAGCGAACCCGAGCCCGGCAGCGGCATTAGCAGAAGGTTTGGGGTTTCTGAGTGGCAGCATGGATTCATGGGGCTGCGCCTGTAGACCTGCCCCCGCCTCTGCTGCTGTCTAATTATTTCTAGTTCATTAACGGCCTCAGGATTGCTGGCTGAGCCGTGCTTGTGATGTTGAGCTGTGCTCGTGATGTTCAGCCGCGCTGCTGCCAGGCTGACACGTTCCTCCGCGGGCCCGACGCGGAGCTCCGGGCACCTGCCGGAGTCCGGGGTGCTCAGAGGGTTTGGCTGTGTGATGACAGCGATCTCCGTGTCGTCAGGCCTTTAAATGAGCATCATTAGATCTTCTGAGAACCAGCTAATTACAGTGGAAGCCGTGCTCATTTCGCAGATGTCATCTGCCGCGCCGGGGGTGTGGGTGTAGTGTGTAACTTTGGGTGAGGTGCCGAGGTTTAGGCTGAGGGAAGCTGTCCCCAGCCGTCCTGCTGCGGTTCCTCAGTGCTGCAAGGAAATGCAGGGGCTGGCAGCCTTCACCCTGCCTTCCCGAGGCTGCTTGCCGTGCTCCCACACACCCTTGGACTTCTTTTTGGGAGCGTTCTCCCAGCATGGGGAGAGCTGGCTGGTGATGCTGAGGGAATGAGAGAGAACCTCTCGCTGATCAGAGTCACAGAACAGTTTGGGCTGGAAAGGACCTTAAAGCCCATCTTGTTCCACCCTTCTGCCCTGGGCAGGGACACCAATGAACAATTAAAGTACTGTTTGTCCTTCTGATTTCTCAGTCACCTTTCTGGTTTTTAGGGAGGGTAGAGGGTTGTTGCTCAGGACTAGGCAAAGTGTCTATGGAGACTGTTGCTCAGGAAGGGTTTAAGGAGGGAGCATGTAATTTTCTTCTTTCGTGAGCAAGTAAATCTGAATTTATGAACCTGTAGGCTGTCCTACCTTACGCTGATAGTAAAAAAGATGAAACGGAGCCAGTAATCTCACCGATGCTTTGATTTCTCAAGTCAAGTTGCTTACTCCTCACTTGGGTAGCATCCAAATTGTCACTTGGCCTCAGCCACACTTGCAGCTGGAGCTCCTGGGGGCCTGGGGACAACGTGCACAACAGCAAATGAGCTTTTGCTGGAGAAGAGCAAACCCCAGGGATGGAGGTGGCCTTTGGTGGGCTGTGGGAAGGCACAGCTGCACCCACACAGGGTGGGTTGTGCTGCAGGTCTGGGGTTGTCACTGTGCTCCATGGTCTGAACTGGGTGACAAATCCCCTTTGCTGCTGTGTGGAGGTGTTGAAGTGCCCGTGACCCACCTGCACGGGTGCTTCGTGCTGCTCCCCTTGCGCTCACTGCTCTGCATGTGCCACTGATGAAGGATCACCAGCCTAGCTGAAACCTGCTGCCTGGCTCCTGGCTGGAAAGGAGGCATCTGGGTGCTGTGCTCTGCCTGAACAACATGGCGGGGTTAATCCAGACTGTGGGTCAGGCCAGCACAGACCCTCCCCAAGCCCTCCCCCAATTACAGAAAAATTACCTGTTAGTCTGGTACAGGAGTAAAACTGCATGGAGAAGGGCTGGAAGTCGATGAGATCTTGGCAGTAGGTTGACATAAGATACAGAGTGTTCTGAAGGGAACTTTTGGAAATCTCATGCTTTAAGGGAGAAAAGCTCACTTATTGCCAGCAGCAGGGCTGTTCATTCATGAACACACAGGCCCAATTTGTCCCTTCCTGAGACCTTGGCTTCAAAGTTTTAAAAAGTTTTGTGACTAACTAGTTGAAAAGGGAGTTTTAAAATCTAATGGGTGCAGATGCTTGCAGTGCCTTCTCTCTGAATCTGTACCCTCATGCCCTGGGGGGGAGGGACCGGGGGGAGTGTAAGGGGTGGCTGCTCCAGGGTTCTGGTGAGCTGTGGGCAGGAGCAGAGGTGGTGTGGGGAGGTACGGTGCTGCAGGGTGACAGGTGAGCACTGGTCTTGTTCAGGCTGGGGTGCCCCGATCCCAGGGATGGTTGGGTAAGCAAATGGCACATCACCATTCCTCTAGCCAGGTGCAGTCTGTGAGACACAGGGCCTGGAAACCTTTTCTCCAAGGATGGTCAAGTTATGGGAGAGCTGTTACTACAAAAGAACTGACACTGTGCAACTGTTGGACAGCAGAACTGGCCTCCACCATCCCCTTTCTAAAGTGGGAATTCTCACTAATTGGGGAAGTCTAATGGGGAAGCTGACATTGGATTTATTTCCGTTGGTCAGGTCTCCTATTACGCAGGTTGCAGTCTGCCAGTCATTTTTGGTCCAGAGATGGAGCAGAAGCCTTCAAGGTTGGATTCTAATGCTTTAGGGAGCTGAAATGATTTAACAAGGATTTACACTCTTGTTGGACAGCTGTCTCGCTGTACCTCAGGCTGAAGGAGCAAAATTAAGATCCCAGCCCCAGCCAGGTGTGCTGTGTGCTGGTGGCACCTGCATGGCTGTCTCCGAAAAGCACTGGGAGAGTGCTGATTGCGACAGCCCAGGAACAGTATTGCAGCTCTTCCCTCTTAGCAGTGATAACTTTGAAGTGACTTTTGAAGGGTTGCTGGAAACAATTTTTTCAGTGAGCAGATTAGAGATAAGAGAAGAATTCCAACCTGTGGGGCATAAGCAGTTCAATTCATACCAACTCGATGGAGAGGGGAAATTGAAGAGAGCTTATCAGCTTGAGGAAAAATCAAATGTAAACATCATCCCCAGCATGATTATGGTTCACAGCTTAGTTGGATGTCACATGCCTCTGTGCCGTGAAATGGTGCTGGCGAGGATGATTACAGAGGGAGTCAGCCAGGCAGGAACAGGCAGAAAAACACCCCGCGCCTTGAACTCTTAAAGACCCTGCAGTTACTTCACAGTCAATAAGTCACAGCTCAGCTACAGGGAAGGAGGAAGGCAATGAAAATAGAATTCAGGCTGCTCTGGCAAATTAATTGTTCTTTAAGATATGAATCGGCTGGAAGCACACAGGGCAGCTGGGATGATGGGGCCTGGGAGCTGGGAAGGGCAGTGTGTACAGCAGGGAGATGTGGGCGCTGCCCAAAGGATGCTGAGCCCGCCTGTATTGGTGTCAGGGCAGGCTGGAGTATGAGTCCCCAGGAACACACAGGAGGAGGAATCATTAGTCTCATTTTCGCTAACCAGCATTTGGCTTTGACCTGTATATAACAGCCCATTCCACCACTGCTGGGGCCTCGGCTGGCAGAGCTGCCACTGCCTCATCCCACTTGGGAGGCACATGGGCCTCTCTGGAAGAGCTCCTCAGGGAATGACCTGAGTGGATTCAGTATGAACAGTGTATAATTTGGGAACTATTATTGAAGTGATTCACTGACATGACCATTATGGGCTCTTGCCAGATGCACAATCTTAATAAATATGGTTTTCCCATATAAGGTGGTTATAGCCTGAAAAGCAGCTGCAGGAATTCCAGCACTCTCTTCCTTCATGAACACATCTTTCAGTTAGCATCAGTTGACTCCAGAAATAGTCCTGCCATGGCTGTGTGATACCCTGACAAAGACTTGAGAGCCCTTCTCATCACTTGCTGCTTCAGCTTTGTCAAAGTTTGATTATTCCCATCCATCCTTTTGGGCTGCCAAGTGTAGTCCCATGTACCATGATTAATCTCTAGAGGCCTGGCAGGTGCCTCACTCCCGACATGGATGCGGTACCACGTGCTTGCTGGGACCTACTGGTATGAGATCAGTTCATCTGTGTGTATGGGAACTACAGGTGTTATGTGGGGGTCATTAACTTGTGACTCAAAAAGCAGAAACCACTGCACCTTTTGCACTGCACTGGGGAATGTCAGAAGTGGAGTGGGAGGGGGAAATGTTTCCTGATCCCAGTGCAAGGAGGCTTGGCTTTGTTTAGGTGGAAGTGAACGCTCAGTGCTCCCATCCGCAGCATGGGGGGGGAGCTGCTGGCCATGTCGCTAGCAGGAGATGCTCCTTCTGGCATCCTGGCTGCAGGAAAGTGGGAGCCAAAGCAGGTCCTGCCTTCCCCAGATGGTCTGATCCCATGGGTGCACCCTCACAGATCTCCCCTGGGCCCCAGGGAAGACAGTGGGGGCAGCAGGTATTGGAGCAGGCTGCCAGTTTTGGGAAACACTCTCTGCTTTAACACAGAGGCCTTGGCACCTCCTTTTCTCCAAGATGCTTATGTTGGGAGAGAAGTGACTCAGAATGTTGGAATCACAGGATCAAAGAATGGTTTGGGTGGGAAGGGACCATCTCATTCCAACCCTCTGCTATGGGCAGGGACACCTTCCACCAGACCAGGGTGCTCCAAGCCCATTCAGACTGGCCTTGAAACTCATAAATAGCAGCAGAATAGCAGGTGCCAAGGTGGGGTACTTCCTTTCCCATTAAGTCTTTCCAAGTCTCTAACCAAGATCTCTGATAGTCCACTTTGATTTGTTTAATAACCCAGTGACAGTGTTGCTATCCTTCACCCATCTCCCGGGTCTACAAGCTGAGTCACCTCATGAATGTGCCCAGTAACATTTTTTAGTCACATGGATTGTCTGATCATATCTGTGGGGCCAGGCAGAAGCTATTTTTAAGCACTGTGCAGGTGCAAAGCCCTAATTGTTTGGTGTGGATTCCCTGTAAGTACTTACTGTTAGATAGACACACCTCTGTGGTATTTCACCATTTCTAAATCCATGGTGAGTGCAGGAACTCAAAGGAGAAAAGTACTGTTGTGTTCTGTAAGTCTTTGGCAAAGCAGAATTCCTGGCCAAGCACGGTCTGGGTGTTTGCTGCTGGCTGAGGGTGCCTGTGCAGCCACTTGTGTTTTCCTCTAATGCTGGGATGAGGACACGTGCTGTGCTGAGTCCCTGCTGCCGGCTGTTCCACCACGGGAATGCACTCACAGCCAGCAAAAGACATGAGCACAGCAGAGAGGGAAATAAAGGCACTGCGAGGGCCTGGAAGCCAAAGGCTGTTCAATGCTGAAATGAAGGAAAAGCTCAAGAAAGAAGAGGGTCATGTAAAAATATGAACTTGTGGCCTGTGTGAAGTGGGTTTGGTCTTGATCCCCATCAGCACAAACCTCAGCAGAGCCCAGCATCGCTCACCTGCCTGCCTGGGGAGCATGTGCCAAAGGGAAAGCAGCTGCTGGCTTTCCCAGGTTCTCCACCTCCTCTGGGGAGAACAGGCAGGCCGAGTCCCTAGACAGGAGCCTGGCTTCTCCAAGAGCCCTGCACAAGCCAGTGATCATAAGGTGATGTTGTGTTGGGGCTTTTCCTTCTTAGGTAGGTCTTTGAAATACTCAGTTCCTAAGCAGCCTGGCACTTGTTTGACTTTTTCAGTGTTGCCAATAGCTCGGTTAACCTCCAGACTTTCTGGAAAGCATTTTTGTAATTAAAAAGCTAAAAGTGATTAGAGCAGCTTTTCTGTTACTTTGTCTCCTCACCCACATATTTAGCAGAAAATGCTGTCAACCCCTAATTAAGTGTCATCGTCTTCCATGGTGTGTTCTTGTGGCTTCCCCAGCTTACGTGTGGGTTTTGGCACTGGCTTGTGGTGAATTACCAGGCTGAGTCAGAGGACATGCTGTGGTGGGGAGGAAATCTGAACCTGGTGGTGTGCTGGGTTGCCCCAGTGTTCCCAGCCGTGCCCATGCCACTGGTCACCACTTACCATGACGTGTTTTCATCTCACAGCTCTGGGGAGAGGCTGTGAGTCCCTTTGCTTCTCTTCCAGCTTTCTTTGAAAGCCACAAGCTTTCAGCTACAGCAAGCCTACTGCTCTTTCCTAATTCTGTTGAAAAAAACCACAATGTGTACAACTAGGGAGTCCCTGTGTGATGTTAAATATTTACTGTAACACAGAAGCAGGCTGGAATAATCCACGTGCGAAGAAGAGCAGTGTTCTTCTATAGCATGAAGCTGGCATGTTCTTTACAGTGGCACCTCTGGCAGATGCCTATGAGAAGTGCTGCCCCTCTGGATAACTGCTCGACTTTGGATCTGGAGTTGCAGGAAACAAACTTCGCTGTGTCCAACCACTGCCTGTGCAGTTTGCATTCAGTGTGAGGAGTGTAAATGCTTTGCAGACTCATTAAGGGGGCCCAGTCCTCATCTCCTCTGTAATCAGCAGAATCTGCGTGTTCTCTTTGCAGAAACTGCTACTAGAGAGGGTGGGACAGACTTCCTGGGAGAAAAGAGAAGTTGTAAACCAGCTGTTTGCCTTCATCATGTAAGACCTGCCTGTTGCATGAGGAGTGCTTGAAAAGGCAAAGGCCCACATTCCACGACCCCAGCTGTAGCTGCTCCTGCTGCCCAAGGCACTCCTTGATCCAGGAAAGGGAACCAGGTCATGGCCCAGGGTTTGTCACAAGACCAGCCCAGGCAGATCCACGTCCATGACTGAAAGGGCCTGGAGATTAGCTGAGCATGGGAACAGCACAGGCAGCAGCTCCTGTCTTTGTTCTGGGTGAAACAGCTCAGTCTCCTGAACTGGGAGGAATTAATGGATTACAAGACGAGGGCAGCTTTGCCTTGTTTGTGGTCATTAAAACGCAGCAGCGCTGCTGGGACAGTGCCACTGGCGCCGTGGCTGGTGGGGAGCTCGGTCAGACTGGTCAGACTCCGCAGAGCTCAAACGCTGCTTTTCGCTTTACTGCGTAATGTTCCACCTCTCCCAGCCACGCAGGGGAATGAGGTTTGGTTCAGCTTCTGCCAGGTGCTCTGGCTGCCGCTGTTAGAGCTTTCCTGCTTCTGCTCTCCTGTGGGGGCTCTTGCATGGGTCTTGGTGGCTCCTGCAAAATGAGTTTTCGTGCTCTGAGGGCCTGTTTAGGCACAGCAGCTGTTAACTCTTCATTTAAACTCAGTAATGCTGTTTTGGACAAAGCTCTGTCAAACTGCTGACTCTTCACATTCAACTTGCCTGCGTTCCTGTACTGTGGCAGACACCTCCTAATTTCTTTTCCAGAAGATCTGGTAGCGCTTTGACCTCAGCCATCTCCTGGAGGAAATGCAGCTCACCAGAGGAAGGGAGTGCTGGGCTGAGAGCCAGTCAGGTCTCTACTCCTTCACTGAATTTAGTAAATCAGAGTAATTCCCCAGCTGTTTCATGTTTTTTCCATAGGAGAAGAGTTCTGCTGCTTTTGGGGCCGGGGACCTGAGTTCACAGTCATTTAGCAGGGCTGGTGTTGGGAGCCTGTCCTTAGTGTGACCTGAACTTTGGGCACATCAGGATGCTGCCCTTCAAAATGGGTGTCTTGGATGTGTGAGACTGCTGGTGACCATGTTGTGCTTCTGCAAGAGTAGAATTAGTCAAGATTGTTTTGCCTGCTCATTTGCTGCCTGACAAGATGTTGTTTAAATTGCTAGTTAGGCTTTTCTTTCCCTTGGAGTTCATTGTTCTCAGTTGCTGCTTTATATTCTATCACCCCAAGTAAGTGAAGGTCCAGATTTCCCATGGCTGAGACAACCACTGAGACTGGTGAAGTGCAACCCGGTGGAGTTGAGGACTGACACAGAAACATGTGTTGTCTCCATTTGAAAGAGCATTGTTTGCAAAGTCAGTCTCTTGGGAATTCAAGCTTGATGCCCAAACTTGTTTTCTGCCTCCCTGGTTAAGGCTGGATTCACCCCACCAGGGAAGAGGGGTCTTGCCAGCCCTATGTGGGACAGGAAGGCCAGGGAGGAATGAGGTAGGTAGAATAAAAGCAATTCTCCTGTGTATTTAAAGCAGGAGTAATGTAGGTCACCTTAATCTGCTCTCCCTCCTCCCTTTCCTGTGGGATGGGAGAACATCCCAGCCACGTGTGTTGCAGGGTGATGATGAGGGGGGACCACCTTCGTCTTGCTGCTGTCAACCTGTGGAGCATCCTTTGACCTTGGGAGGCTTCTCTACCTGTTTATCACCTACCAAAAAAATCAAATATAGCTCTCCAGCAGTATGGCAGAACAGTCTTGTTTCTGTGCATGAGATGAATGACTTTAAGGTGATTTAATTCAATTATTTCAATTATTTTTTAGGGTGGAATTCCTGATTTCTGGATGGAACTGTGATTCTGTTTAAAGGGCAAGTTAACAGCATCCTCCTGAGCTTTAGGAATTTACCTGGTTTTTCTCCAGTTGTAGTTGGGCAGCAGTACAGGCACAGCACTTCTTCAGATGCTGTTCAGTGCTGCTCCTGTCAGCCCTCCAGTGATGGAGTTGGCTCGGAACGGCTGTGTCTGGATTTTCATCTCTTTCAGGGCTGCCTGAGCTCAGGTAATTCAGGCCACTTGGCACCAGTTTGAGCAACTTGAGTGGGAGCGGTTTGGTTGATACAGCTCACAAAGGGTTCAGAGCACTTGAGTGTTTTTATGTAATTGGCAAGTTTTGAGAGGTTTTGTGAAGTTCTTTCAAAGCTCAAGACTCATCTCCTAAGTCCTGTGAGGCTCCCAGCAGACCGCAGTGCCGGAAACCATAGAGTCATAGAATCTCCTGGGTTGGAAGGGACCCACGAGGATCACTGAGTCCAGCTCGTGGCCCCGCACAGGGGAACCCCAGGAATCCTACCAAGTGCCTGGGAGCATTGTCCAAACACTTGTGAACTCTGGCAGAGTTCAGGTGACCTCAGCCACCAACAGTGGCGTATCCTGCTTTGTCGACACGATTGATAAAATCTTGGGAGTCACAACAGCTGAGGTGGGACGTGGCTGGCTTCTGCCCTTGGAGCCTGCTCGGTTTTGTTTCCACTTTGTCCGAAGTGGATCCTGCAGAGGGGACAGCCCAACTTCAGTCAGTTGTCACCTCTGGTGTCCATTGATTTTACTCGAGGTCCTGAAAAACGGAGGGATTGAAGAAAAACCTTCAGGCTTGGCATAAGGCCTAGAAACACCTGTGTGCATTGTACAAAGTAAAATGAAGGTGATGAGCTGGAGCCTGCCACGGCCACTGGTTGGGTCTTCCTGTAGGATGTGCAGCTCTCTTCCCAGGGTAGGGTTGGGAACTGGAGCTCACCCTGGCTTTGAGACACTGATGGCGTTTACCATGTGGGTTAATGAGTGGAGAGGGAAGAATCCTGTGCAAGGCAAAAGTGATGGACTTTGTTAACTGCTCTAAAAAACTGGGGAAGATCTGCCCATCTTTGTGCTGCCGTGTCATGTTTGGCACATTCTGTGACCTGGGCTAAGACACAAGGAAATATTGCCAAAGCCTCAGCTTTGAGCAGGGTGCAGCAGCTGAGGACAAAGATGCTGCAGTAGTTTCTCTTTCTGTAGTTTCTCTGCACATCTGATGGACCAGATTTTGTGGATTTGTCAGTATGAAATTGTCCATTATTGCATTTTTCAAAGGGAGGGAGCTGGCTAAAATCTTCCTCTGGCTGAGTGCTCCTTCCCTGAATGTGCTGATGGCACTTCAGCAGTCACAGTCACTCCACTTGGATGCTGATGTGGAACTTGGTTGTCTCTCTGTGTTCTTGATTCCTCGGTTTCTGTCAGTGTAGCTGGTTCTGCATCCCTGTGCCAGGATGAAGGGGTGGTGTGCTCAGTCCCACATGCAGCCGAGAGGGCAGATGTAATACCTGAAACCACTTGTCTTCTCTTTAAATGTCACTTTTAACTGGGTGTCATCTGCAAAATGACAGTTTTCCTCCTCTCTGTACGTGTTGTGTGCCTCTCTCTCCATCTGGCTGGCTGTGTGTTGACGGGGGCAGTGTACAAAACGCAGAGCATTTGCTGGCAGAAATGCAAACTGTAGAGATGTAAAATAGTCCCTGACTTCAAAGCTGGAATAGAGAGAGCAGAAAATGAAGCTGAAGTCTCAAAGCTGTGCTTGTCACTGTTAATGACATGCTCGGTTACAGACACTTGCTGAGGTGGAATTCAGAAATAAGGCCTCGGGTTTCGCTCCTGCCTAACAGGTGGGGGTTATTTGGAGGTTTAAATAGCACATGTTATGGAGTGGTTTTTGTGGTTGGTAAGGACTGTTTGTTCAGTGATAAGAGCTGAAATCTGGAAGGTTAACAATTGCCTTTGCTTAATGTAATGTTTTTTCCCCTGTAATTCTGACTTACAAGACAATGAAGTTTTTCAGAAGGTGGATATTGTGTTGCATTTTGTAGCTTTTCATAGATTCCTGGAATATCCTGAGCTGGAAAGGACCCACAAGGATCAAGTCCAACCCCTGTCCCTGCACACGCACCCCAACAACCCCACCCTGGGCATCCCTGGCAGCGCTGTGCAAACGCTCCTGGAGCTCTGGCAGCCTCGGGGCCGGGACCATTCCCTGGGGAGCCTGGGCAGTGCCCAGCACCCTCGGGGGAAGAACCTTTCCCTGAGCTCCATGCCAAGCCCTGACACAGCCCCAGCCGTTCCCTGGGCTCCTGTCCCTGGCCCAGAGCAGAGCTCAGCCCCTGCCCCTCCGCCTCCCCTCGGGAGGAGCTGCAGCCCCCGAGGAGCCTCCCCTCAGTCTCCTCTGCTCCGGCTGAACGAGCCCAGTGCCCTCAGCCGCTCCTCAGCCCCTTCCCCAGCTCCGTGTCCCTCCTTTGGACACTCTCCAACAGCTTTGGATCCTTCTGATCTTGTGGTGCCCAAAGTGCCCCCAGCACTGGAGCTGAGGCTGCAGTCCCATACTGATTGACATGCATATGGGTTTTTAAATTCCAAGATACTTCTTCTCAACCCAGCATCTCTTCAGGCTTAAATTAATTTTGATGGTAGAGAACTGCTGACATAGTCTTTCTCCTCTGTAGTCTCAGAGGGTTGGATGTTTGTTTTCATTTCAGTATTGGGCAGGAGTCACTGGTGGATTAACTATCTGGGACACTCTTTTGAGCAAGTGGCTTCTGGACTGATAATGCCAGAAAATGCTTATTAAAGAAAATGAGAAACATGGCAATTTGGGAGGAACTTGGTTTAATACGTGCAGGCTCTGGTTTTGTATGGATGGGATGGCAATGCACAAGCTTGCACAGGAGATGAGATTTAAGGTTTATAACAATCTTAGAGAGATACTGTGGCTCCCTGAACTCCCAAGTTTTAAAACACCAAATCTGAAAGAGTGGATTTATTTTTAATCTTTTCTGAACTGAAAACTGGGAATGCAAGGAGGCTGGAAGTGCCCAGCATGAAGAGCAAACTGTAACCTAGAGAAACAAGGTGGGTTTTTACAGCAGCTGAAGAAATGAAATTTAAATGCAAATTTTGTTGTGAAGTGGGGTAAAAACTTAATCTGCAAGGGTGAGGTGGGGTGAGAAATGACTTAATTCAAGACCTGTGGGAGGGAGGGATAAGATGTGTCTGAATGGCAGCTGCTTGTCTAAAGGAAACTGGAGTGTGTTGCAGGCAGAAGTAGCAAGTGCTGCCTGGTACTTCATGTTTTCTCTTAGAGCTCCTGCTTTTGACTTGACAAGAAAACAATCTCCAAACCTCCTTTGCCTTATGACTCGCCTTTAAGTTCTGGCAAAACCAATGCACCCATTTTGGTGAAGAGGTAGCCAAGAAGCCCCATCCCAAACTGCAGAGCTTGGTCAAGCCCATCCTTAAAAGGGGCCGCAGTACCTGCAGGATGGTTCTTCTTCATCACACCTGCCTTCTCCTCTTCCCACGGACAGCCTTCAGCTCCTGGCTGCTCTGAGCCTTCCAAGTGCCCTTCTGCTGTGCTTTGTGAAGAGAACTCCCCCGCTCAAACCTGCTTGGCTTCCTCGGTGCGGCTGGGGAGCCCCAGTGCTTGGTGGGGACAGAGCTGTAGGCTTGAGCCATCTGGGTTGGAAGGAGACTACTGGCTTGGGAGCCAGGAAATGTAGACCTTAAGCCATGAGACTGCCCGTGTCAGCCTGCGGTATCCTTCATTCCCCACTGAGAAGTGTTGTGTAAGTGTTGGCCAGCATCACCACACACCTCTGTCTCTTCCTGACTCCCCACAACCACCACTATAAACCAGAAAGCTGGTGGTTGGAAGGAGAAGCCTGAGCACACAGCTGGGTTGTGCTCCTGGAGATGCTTTTCTGAGGGAGTATTTGATGTCAGTGTGCCTGGCTGTGGCTTCTGTTTCTGTCCAAACACAGGAGCAGATTGTGCTGTTCCCCCTCTCTTTCGCAGGTCAGTGGCAGTGTGTGTTTGGCTGATCCAAACTTGTAGTGTTCTGGTTCAGGGGAACAAATTCATTTCTTGTTTTATTGAAGTCTTAGTAAACAGCGTTAAAGAACTCATGAGGTTCTTCTGTGTAGCTCAGAAATGCTAAGCCGAAGTTCACTCCATGCTGCTGGCTTGAGCTGTGTGGCCAGCAGGACCAGAGCAGTGACCATCCCCCTGTGCTGGGCACTGCTGAGGCCCCACCTCGAATCCTGGGGTCAGTTTTGGGCCCCTCACAACAAGAAAGACGTTGAGGGGCTGGAGCGTGTCCAGGGAAGCAAGCAGAGCTGGGGAAGGGTCTGGAGCTCCAGGAGCAAATGGGGGTGCTGGAGGGGCTCAGCCTGGGGAAAAGGAGACTCAGGGGGGACCTTTGGCTCTGCACAACTCCCTGACAGGAGGAGGTAGCTGTGGGAGGGTTTGAGCTCTGCTTCCAGGGAACAAGGGACGGACAAGAGGAAAAGGCCGCAAGGTGGCCCAGGGGAGGTTCAGGTTGGACACTGGGAAGATTTCTTCACTGAAAGAGTGGTCAGGCCTTGAAACAGGCTAGCCAGAACAGTGGTGGAGATGCCATCCCTGGAAGTGTTCAAAAAACAAGTAGAAATGGCACTTTCTTGTATGATTTAGTGGGCATGATGATCTTGGAGGTCTGTCCCAACCTCAATGATTCTATGATTCATGTGGCATTCCAGGTTTTTCCTTGTGTTGGGCAGATGCTGAGTAAAGCCCTGAGAAGGGCACAAGTAGTTCATGGTTCAGGGCTCTGTTTTAGAACCTGGAAGACCAGAAGTTGTTCCCAGTTGCATTTGGAGCTTACAAAGTGATGTCAACGCACATTTATGATCTGTGTGGGCAGCCAGACTGGGCTCTTCCTGAGGTGGTCACTTGTGTTTGGAGCCCAATGTTCTTTAATTGTAGTTCTCTCTGTTTAAGGCATGCCTTTCCTCCACTCCCTCACTGGAGAAGAGCTGCTCCGAAACCCACAGCCCAAGATCTGGAGGCTCTGGAAAGCTGGGAAAAGAGCTGACCCAGCTGGCTAGGGTTCAACTCCAAGGTAACTTGTTGTCTTTACCTGTTAAGAGTCTTCTATCAGACACATCCTAGAAACCACAACATCACTTCAGAGAGACCTTGACCACTCCTCTGTCCTGTGCAAGTGCAGGAATACCAAGGGTGAGGCACATCTCATGCCCCATGCAAGCTCAGCCCAAGCTGGTGCTGCTCCCAGAGAGGTTTGTGGCTGTGCTGGGTGCTTGGCCTGGGGGAAAACAGTGCCAGAAATCTGCAGGGTCCTCAGCACCTGGGGGCCTGTGGGAGTTTGGGAGAAAAAGCTCAGCAACAGCCTCAGTTCTGCCTGAACAGCACCTTGGGAGCCTGAGTGCTCTCTTGGATTTTGCTCTTTCTTCTTTTGCGTCTTTGTTTACCTGCGCAGTCTGGAGATCTGGTTTCCCAAATGAATAAATGAATGGGCATTGCTGCACTTGGTTAAATAGAAGTAATAAATGCCTGGCTCAGCCTCTAAGTGCAAGTCCTCCAGGCCGGGCTGGAGAAGCTGCTTTCCTGCCCCAGCTTGGAGCAGGCTGCAGGTCTGTGCCAGAACCAGTCTGTCCTTCAGCTCGTGGCTGCCCGCGCTGGAGGAGGCTGTCCGTGATCGCTGGTGTAATGCAACTGAGACATCCCTGTAGCCCAGCATGGGCACCAGGTTATCTTTTCGTGCCCCCTCTGTGTGTCTCACCTGTTTGAATTTCCTAGTAAGAGCTCTAGAAGTATTTTTTTAAATGTCATTGTTCTTTAGGTACCTTGTTTTCAGCTGCTAGCTGAGTCACTAGCTGCCGTGCTACAGCCAGGATCCCAGGGAGAAGAGAGACTTCTTGCTGAAACTTTGAGTTACGATTTTTGGCAGCACAGTCCATCTTTTGAGCTTGTTCTGCTGTGGCTTGTTTTCTTCCATCTGTTCAGGTGCCTTTGTGAGAGCAGTGCAGGAGCACCCAACCAAAACACTTGAGTCACAGAGAGCAGAAGGCCTTAGCAAGGCCAATGAGAAAAGAACATGGCAATGAGCAATAACGTAAATTTATTCTTAACCTCAACTCCCCACACCTTGTGTCAGTAGCTTTTGACCTGGAGATCATTCCTGAGTCTGACAGCACAGGGACCTGTCTGTCCAGAGCTGCTGCAGCCCTGGGGGTTGTTTGCTCACAGAGCCCCAGTTGAGGAGAAGACTGTAGGCTCAGGACTCATCCTGGATACCAGCCCCCCTCAGTCTGGGGAAGAGAGGAGGTGTTGGCATGTCCAGGGAGGGGAGGGATCATGGAATCACAGAATAGTTTGGGTTGGAAGGGACCTTAATGCTCATCATGTTCCACCACCTGCCATGGGCAGGAATACCTTCCACGAGACCAGGTTGCTCTAAGCCTGATCCAGCCTAGGCTTGAACACTTCTGGGGCTGGGACAGCCACAGCTCCTGTGGACAACCTGGGCCAGGGCCTCACTACCCTGACAGCCAAGAATTTCTTCCCAGTATCCCATCTAACCCTGCCCTCTGTCAGTGGAAGCCATTCCTCCTTTTCCTGGTCTCTAGGCCCTTGCCCAAAGTTCCTCTTTGGCTCTATTGGAGCCATTTTAGGCACTGGAAGGGGCTCTAAGCTCTCCCTGGAGCCCTGTCCAGGTGAACACCCCCAGCTTCAGAGCAGAGGGCTCCGTGGCCTTCTTGGCACTTGCTCCAGCAGCTGTATATCCTGCTGATGTTGGACCCCAGACCTGGAGACAGCTCTGCAAGTGGGGTCTCACCTGAGTGGGGCAGAGGGGCAGAATCCCCTTCCTCAATCTGCTGGTCACAATTCTTTCGATGCAGCCCAGGATCCATCTGGATCTACCTGGAGGAAAGAATTTGCAGTAGCTGGGATGGATTAAGCAGAGTTTGCTCCTAAAGAGCTGGCCAGCCCTCACTTTGTTGTGCTGTGGGGTCTGGATGGGTGGTGCAGGAGAGGCACAGGCAGCAAGGGCGGTGAGGTGCTGCCAGGCAGGCACAGGACATGCTGATGGGAAGCAACAGAGTTGGAGGAGTGAGTTTTGAATGAGGCCAAGAAACCAGCTCAGATGAGCCGTATCTGCAGCCTGGAGAGCTTGGGTTTCTCCTTTTCACATCAGCAAAAACTCAGGTTTATTTAGAAGTAGATCATAGAATCATGGAACTATTAAGGCTGGAAAAGACCTGCAAGGTCATCGAGTCAAACCTTTGGTTTCTCAAACAGAGATGTGTCACTGCTCTGCTTTTCTGAGCATATTATCTTAACTGTGTGTTTTCAGTGGTACCATGGCTGAGTTGTGCAGAGGCTGTATCACAAACTTGCACTCTAAAAACTGGTCTGGAAATGCAACCTAATGCTTTTGCCTGGACATCTGTTTTTGAAACAGGTAGAAGTTAGAGATGTCCCTGCCTCCTTTCCCACCCAGGCTTTGTCCTCAGCACTGGGATGCAAAGCTCTACATTGCAGTGTTGTCAGCAGCACCTGTGGCAACCTGGGAGTGTTTGGTGAAGGAGTTTGTTGGCTGCTCCCATCAGGCTGGGTACAAGGACTTTATCTCCAGTGACGCAAGCTGTGCATAACCTTGCTCTGAAATCCCCTTTCAAGTCTCCAGTGCTTGAGCGCCCTCTGAAAATCTCTGTCAGGTGACATTAGCCAGAGTGGAATTAAATCTTAGAGGATTTAGCCGAGCAGCTTTGGCTACAGAGTAAATCAGGAAATACCCCACTCGTTAAAAATCCAGGTGCATCTTTGGGATGTCTTGTGAAGGGTGGCCTGCAGACAGAACAGCTGTTTTCCCTTTGGAGACCGCTGTTGATTGGGATGCTGGGATCCCACGGGTTTAAAGCTGTGCTTACTGTGGTGACATCTCTATGTCCTGGTGTTGTGGTAGGTGCTTATTGGGAAACTTCAAGTAGATTTCCTTATCTTCTTTGACTGTAGTGACTGGACTTCAACGCGTTTTTTAGAATGTCAGAAAATGGAAAATGTGGGCGGGTGGGTATCTTCGTGGGTTGCATTCTTCTATACTCAGACTAAATTAGACTAGAATAATTCCTGCTGGTGAATGAGCAAGGGGGCCAGTCTTGTTTGAGGTAGGACCTATAGGAAAACACTTTTAAATAGTGGAAGTTATAAATAATCTGGCTGATCCCTCCTGGACTGGAGATGCAAAACCCCCTGTGAGACAGGGCTGAGAGATGAAGTAGGGGGGATAGTTTGTCACTGTCTCATGCAGCCTGCAATCCAACCCTCTTGGTATCTGCTGTGCTGCTTCTGCAAGCAGCTGGAATGATTCCTTTGCGTTGCCAGTGCTCCCCTCAGACAGGCTGAGATCCTTTGCAGGATACCCAGAGAAGGAATATTGGAAAGGGAGCCAAGCTGATGTGCAAAGGCATCCTTCTGCTCTAGTTAAAGGGGGTTTGTCCTCTCAATAACAATATCCTGTGCTATTTATCAGCATAAGAAATTTTGGGATTGCCCACAGTGAATATATCCTTTTTCCAGCTAGCAGTTCCCTGTCCATTGCCTGGCACCTGCCTTGCAGGTATCCTCACAGAGCCAGCGAGTTCCAAAAGGAGTGGCTAGTGAAGAGGCTCCAGCAACACTAATCCCTACCTGGCTGGGAGGTGCTATGGGCTGACACTAAGCCCCAAGCAGTCAAAGCCCTGAGCTGTGCCACGATGGAAACCCTGGGTATTTGGGACAGAACAACTGTTCTGGCTGTAGCAGGCAGGGTGTAACCTCAGATTAGTCAGGTTGAGCTTCTCCCTCTTTATTAGTGGCACTGGGAGAGCAGCATATTGGAGGATGGAGGTGAACCTCCTTCCCTGCACATAGGTAGGAGATGGTAAAGGTCCTGGATCCTGCTTCTCAGCAGGAGTCTGCAGGCAGGGGGATGGGGATGCTTGGAAAATGAAGGAGGGAAGTGAATTCCTTCACTGCCTTGTGCTTCTCTGACCTGGGTTTGAGAAATGGCTCTCGGGGACCTTGTGGCAGCTGGAAACTCCATCTGAACACACAGAAAAGAGTCCCAGGGGCTGCCTGGGGTCACGTGCTACGTTCAAGTCCCCAGTGGTTTTGCAACACAGCTAGAAAGGCAGCAGGAGGTTCTGTGTCCTCTTGCTGCTGAACCACAGCTCTGGGCAGGCAGGAGCTGCTGGAGTGAGTGGAGTTGGTGGGTTGGAACCTGCTAGTAAGGGATTTGAAGCTTATCCTATCCTTGAACAAAGGTAAGGGCAGCTGAATGTTGCTCTGGCTCTTCTGGTTGATTGTGAGGAATGTGGCTTCGAAGTCCTTCAGCCTTTTATGGCCCTGCTCTAAATTGGCGTCGTGGTTTTAGTGCGGCACCTCTGTGCCTGGGTGTCATCACAGGTGCAAAACTGGCTCAGTCCTGCAGAGGTGACGCTTCCTGCTCCATGTTTGCCGTCTCTAATCCTGATCAAGCTTTGTTGTGAGTGCTGGTAGGCAGATTGGACTTTCAGGTTGTAGTAAAGAGAGAAACCAGAAGCTGGGAAGAGGCCGGTGTTTCCAACGCCACTGCTGGGTGCCTGACCTTGGGAGCCTCTCGCCTTCCTGCCCCCACTGCCCGCGAGGGACGTGCTGGGGAGCGTGTGTTCTTCCACTCCACAATCCTCCTGTGACCGGCGCGTGGAAGGGAGCGGGAACACGGTGTTCAGATAAGGCTGCACCTTTCCCATGGAGCAGATGTTTGCCCGAACATCCCACTGGATTGCATAATTACTGAGCCGAGTGGCTGCAGCCTGTTCCGCTGCTGGGTGGCAGCTATTGTGTGCTGCTCTTGATGAGATTTTTGTTTTGCTTTTTGTCGCTGTGTCACACGCTTTAGGCTCAGCACTCCAAAATTGTCCTTTTTCTACATGCAGCTGATCCAAAACAAGAAAACAAATCAGTTCTTTTTGAATTTCATTTCCCTGGTCTTGTCCTGCTCATTCCTCACTGTAATTGGGCTTTGGCGCTGTAAGTGCTTTTCCGGGGAGTTGTCAAGGAAACGTTCCAGCGTGGTGATGTCCTGGCTCAGCTCCCCGAGGAGGGCTGCACCCGGGATGCTGCACCCCGGATGTGGTGGCACCTGCAGCTGACGATGAGGAAGGGATGTGTTAACTCCCTGCTTGCATCTTCAGCTTCTGCCCTGCCTCTTGAGCTGGGATAAATGGATTTATTTTTGAGGCAGAACGAGTTTCTGCATAAACCCAAAAATAAACCAGGCTGGTAGGTGCCTTTACTGCAGAACATCCTTTTGTGGCAGTCCCTGGCAGTGCTGATGCTCCATAAGCTGGAAGTTTGCTTTAATCAGCTGAGCTGGGCTGTAAAATACAGGTTCAGTGCTGATCCCTGGGAGCTGGCAGGGGAGCAGCTTCTGGAGTCTGGGGATCAGAAACCTGAGGGGGTGGCTGGGACAGGACTGGGGCTCCCTGTGCCTGTCTGTCTCCACTTAATGGAAGAGCATGTCCATGCCCGGGGTGGAAAGGAGGGGTCAGCCGTGTCACTGCTCTCAGCAGGTGCCCCAAGGCCCGGCCTGCCCAGCCTGTACATTAAGCTCCTTCCCTTCATTTGTACAAGCCATTTATTTGTACAAGCCTTGCTGTTCCCATCCCCAGCATTTCTGCTGAGATAAACAAGACAAAGGCCATGGGAAGAGTGCAGCACATGGAGCTGGGGCAGCAGATCCTGGTGTGCAAATGTCATTTTATGTGCAGGTGGCTCCTGCATGCTTCAAACAAGGCACAGAGCCCGTGTGGGTGATGAGAAGGAGCGGGGGACGGGGAGGAGGTCGGGGCAGCTGAGGTGGGATTAAACGGGATTATTTATCTCTGGCTGCTCCTGGTACCCCAGTTTGGATACTGCCCGGTGCTGCCAGCATTTCTGCTGCAAATAGCTGCTGGACTTTGGATGCTGGCTAAAGTGTCCTGAGGAATGTTGAGCTACCTGTGCTGCAGGTGCATCAGAGCCAGGTCTCTCCTCCCCCTCTCTGCTTGCCCACAGGGACGGAGCCAGCCTTGCCTGAGCGCTGGGATGAGTAATGGGGTGAACCAGCCGGCTGGGTTTGACCAGCACCAGTTTTGTGTGTATATGATCCCAAAAGTCAGTCAGTCAGGCAGTGCTCCAGGGAAAACCAGATACATTTAGGTGGTAAAGCTTTTGTGTGGGTTCTATATAACAAGCAGAACTTATCTCAGATTGCTTTATTTCTGTGCTATTTCTCCAAGCTCTCGGATGGCAGGAGCAGTGATCCATGCCCAGGGTGCAGAACAGCTACAGCTCTTTCTGCCAAGAGATGCCACACTTAAGGGGGGAAAAAAACAAATTTTTAATTTAATATTCTGCCTTACTTGATGTTTCTCATCCAAATCAAATGGTGTTGAATTATGGGAAGAAAATATGTTTAATGATTAGAAGTAGGTGCTTGGGAAGGGCAGGTTGTACTCAGCTGCCTTCTCTGGGGGGTTGCTAAGCCAGCTCCTGCTCCCTGTGATGTCCCCTCCCCTCCCAGGACTGCCCTGTGCTGCTGCTCCGTGTGCTGGGAGCTGGAGCCACACATGTGGAGTGCGAGGAGCAATTCGGGGATTGCTTTTGCCTGTGCCTTGAGACACAGCCTGATGCTTATGCTGGCTCCTCAGAAAGCCCAGCTGGCTGCCACACTGGCTCAGGGGCTGCTTCCCAGTTCAGGAGTGTTTTCTTGGTGCAAGAGAGCTGGAGAGGGACTTTGGACAAGGGCCTGGAGGGACAGGACACAGGGAATGGCTTCCCACTGTCAGAAGGCAGGGTTAGATGGGATTTTGCAAAGAAATTCTCCCCTGTGAGGGTGGAGAGGCCCTGGCACAGGTTGTCTAGAGCAACTGTGGCTGCCCCATCCCTGGAAGTGTCCAAGGCCAGGTTGGAGGAGGCTCAGAGCACCCTGGTCAAGTGGAAGGTGTCCCTGCCCAGGCAGGGAGTGGAATGAGATGAGCTTTAAGGTCCCTTCCAACCCAACCCATTCCGTGATTTACTGAATTGCCTTCCCCAACTCCCCCTTAATTTTAATTTGTTTTCACCAGCAGTCCCTTACAGGCAGTAACAGCTGTCTCTTTTGATGGATGCATTTAATTTCAATCCTTTCTGCCTGTATTTCGATGGTGATAGATGTGTAGAGGCTTTAACTTCCACAGCTCCTGTCTTGGCATTCTTGTTTCTGCCTTTGCCTGTAAGGCATTGCCCGAGCGAGTCTCTGTTAGGGAACAGGGAATCAGTGTCCTGGTTACAGTCTCCACATCCCCTTATTGCCCAAATGGGCTGCTCAGGTGTGTCACATTGTCTTGTTCTCAATGGAGAAATTGAAAAATAAGACACACACACTCCTTTGGGGTGTGTGTAACTTGTCAGCATTTCATAGAATCCCAGAATGGTTTGGGTTGAAAGGGACCTTAAAGCTCGTCCGGTTCCATCCCCCTGCCATGGGCAGGGACACCTTCCACTAGACCAGGCTAAGAGCAAGTGGCAAACTGCAAACTGGTCTCTGGTGTGCTAGATTTCTGGGGGAGTCATGCTGTTGCAGCCTCCAGCCAAGGAGCTTACGTGGCATTTATATTTTCACGTATTTTTAGTTCCAGTCACATTGTGTATCCTTATAAACCCTTAAGTAAAGTGAAGCTTTTAGTAAGGATGCAGCAGCCGTTCTGATCAGAGAAAGAGTCCACTGGTTATTCAGATTTCTTTTGACTTCTCTAGGGCATCATAAAGCATCAAATACTTACAATTTATAAATATATGTCTGTGTGTATAGACCTGTCTTATAAAGAAAACTTCCTTATTAGATCATTTGGGCACTGCCCAGGCTCCCCAGGGAATGGTCCTGGCCCCGAGGCTGCCAGAGCTCCAGGAGCATTTGGACAGCTTTCTCAGAGATGCATGGGGTGGGATTGGTGGGGTGTCCTGTGCAGGGCCAGGACTTGGACTCAGTGGTCTTTGTGGGTCCCTTCCTCCTCAGGATATTCTAGGATTCTATAATCTTAAATTAGGCTTCTGCTGGATTTTTGTAAACCTTTTAAGAAATTCCCTTCTGGTGGACAGAAGCCTCTAATGCCTGTTTTGATGATGAAGGGTTTTGGCAAGTCAACCTGCCTCAGCTGGTTTTGAAGGAAGTGGAAGGGATACCTTCCATTAGACCAGGTAGCCCCATCCAACCTGGCCTGGAACCCTTCCAGGGATGGGGCAGCCACAGCTCCTCTGGGCAACCTGTGCCAGGGCCTCACCGCCCTTACCTTGTGGGGTTTTAGCTCCTCTGGCTGGTAGAGCTGAAACTTAAGCCCTTTCCTGTGCAGAGGCTTTCCAGGAGGAAATTCCTGCCTGTCCTGCAGGGTGTCAGCTTAGTGGTGGAGATGGCCGATGTGAATGTGGAAAAACCACAAGTTAAGTCTGAGATGGGAATTGCTGAATGCTACAACTGAAGTGTTTATTTCAGAGGCTCCGTAGAAGCCCAAGCATTGGGACAGGGTCACTCAAAGCCTTGCATAGATGAGAACAGAACTGAAGGCAGCAGGTCAAGCATGCATGAAGTGCCTGGCAGAGCCCAGGCACAGACTGGAGGCAGGGCAGAAAGTTGGGGTTTCATCTCAGGGTTTCCCCTCCAGAGCTGCTCATCACATTTCTGAGCACAGCCTCGTAAGCCACACCAAAGCGGATAAGAATCATTTCAATTAGCTTGTTAAGTGTCGAAACTTCCCGCAGCAGTGCTCCCACTCCCGCAAACCCCAGCGCTGCCTCGTGGCTCTATAACCCCCGGAGCTGGAGTTAAATCAGATTTTGCCAGGCCATCTGTCAGCTTGTTTGAGCCGAGCACAGCCGTGTGCCATGCACAGAGGAGCCAGTGGAAGATTTTTACATTTTCTGACTAGACAAGTTGATTTTAGAAAGCTGATTACTTTTTATTATGGTGGGGGCAGAGGGAAGTTTTGCTGGGGTTGCTCTTGGCCACATCAGGCATCATTTCTCCCAGAGATGTGCGGTTCCTTGCCTCCGATACCTTTCCTTTGTGCGGACGGTTGGTGTTGATTCCACATTTGGTACGTGTACAGCAGCAGACACTTAAAAGCTGGGAATGAAAGCGGCTTGTGGTAATTATCACAAAATTAAAGATAATCTCCTGCTCTGGAATTGTGACAAAGTGCAGAAACAAGATTAGTGCATCAGGAGAGCAGTGGCAGCCATGCAGGGAGAGCGCATTCCCCTGGCCCCGGGGCTCTCAGCTGCGCTGCGTTCCCAGCGATTTCCAGAGCTCAGTCTGGAGCAGTATTAGCTCCTTTGGATTCCCCAGTGCTCTGGAAGTGCTGCTTCAGCTTGTGCCCTGGAAGTTCGTTAGCCAAAAGCTCACTCAGAGCCTTATTTCCTGCTCTCTGGGCCATTGCAGGGTGTTTTGTTCAATAATCACAAAATTCTGTTGGCTTAGGCCAAAGAACTAATTTTTCAGCACAGTTTGAGCTTGCAGTGGTCCTGAGCCCTGTGCTGCTGCAGTCCGAGAGCTGGAGGGGTGACAGGGTTCGTGTCACTCGTGGTGTGTGTCACCCACCCGTGTCAGCGACACCCCCTCGGCCGAGGGGACCCGGCCTGGGTGCGTGACAGAGGGGAGCTGCTCTGCACCCCTCGGGTTCCCACTCTGCTCACTTCCCTCTGCCTGTTTGCAGTGGGATTGTGTGACACAGGAAGGGGCATTTCGGTGACTGTTCCTGACGCAGGAGTTGGGCACTGTTTAAAAGAGAATAATGAGAAGTGACTCTTCCCGTGCCGCTCTGGCTCTGCCTCGAAGGCCAGGCTGTAGGCCCGGGGGTGCTCTGCAGACAGCTCCAAATGCCACGTGACAAGACCTGTTTTGCATGAGGGACTGCCCAGTTTGGGGAGATGAGGATGGTGAGACACCTGCAGCACTTCTGAGCCAGAGCAGCTTCATCTCCCCTGTGATCACCAGGGGTTTTTTGTTGGGTTTGTTGTTTATTTGCTTTCCAGAGTCTGAAATATTTTCCAAAATGTAACTGAGTCACACGCTTCCCTGGTGTTGTTGTTATCCCATTATCGTGGCATCTTGGAATGTTTTGGGTTGAAAGGGACCTTAAAGCTCATCTTGTTCCACTCCCTGCCTGGGCAGGGACACCTTCCACTATCCCAGGTTGCTGCAAGCCCTGTCCAGCCTGGCCTTGGACACTTCCAGGGATGGGGCAGCCACAGCTGCTCTGGGCACCCTGTGCCAGGGCCTCCCCACCCTCACAGGGGAGAATTTCTTCCCAATATCCCATCTAACCCTGCCCTCTGGCAGTGGGAAGCTGTTCCCCCTTGTCCTGTCCCTCCAGGCCCTTGTCCAAAGTCCCTTTCCAGATCTCTTGGAGCTCCTTCAGCTACTGAAGTTATGCCCAAGTTCTTGCTCAGGCTCCTTCTGAAACAAACCCTGGAGCAGCATCACTGCTTCACTTTGAGGGGGTTGAACAGGTACCACAGGTAAACCATCGAAGTTCTTCCGTCGCCAAATGGGGAAGATGCTGAAGCAGCAGAAGTTGGGTTGGGTGCTCTGGGGCTTTTCCTGCTCTCCAGCCAGGAGAGACAGAGGACATCCACTCCCCCCCAGAGAAGACTGCCCCCTAATTTGAGTGTGGATGAACTCAAAACTCCACTCAGTGGTCTCTTGCAAAATAAAGCCCTTTCTGAAGGATTATGGGTTGCTAAGGATCTGCGCCTGTAGGAACGCTGTAGGACAGGAACAGGGAGTGGCAGACTCGTACCTGGAAACAGGTGCACTAAACTTGTCCCTTGGGTTTGTGTTCTGTGCAGGAGACTCCCCCCTGGGAACCGGCCTGTGCACACAGAGGTGCTGGGGGGCTGCTGGGGTGGTGTGGGGAGCTCCTCTTCAGCAGCTCTTGATCCTTCATGGTAGCTCTCGGGAGCCGGCTGGGCTGGATCTCATGGTCCCACGTTCCACACAGGAGCCTGTGCTCTCTGCTGTCTGAAATTAAGGAGCTTCTTGCAAACTTGGGCTCAGAAAAACAAACTCAGGCTAGGAAATGCGAGATGACCTCATGTCAGAGGGTTTGGGCCTGTGTTTCCGGCTCTGATTATAAATCTAAAAGCTTGAGGCAAAACCCTGATTTCCACCGCTGGCTGTAATGGAGCAGCAGTGGCTTCTCCTGAGGCAGTGATAAAGATAAATGATGCGTTCATTTATGTGATATATTTGGACATTGGATTCTAAAAATAGAATCAGTTATCGATACAGTTTGTCAAGTGCCTTCTGAGTGGCTGGAAAACAGCTTCGGGAGTGTCTCTCTGGGCTCCTGTGTGCAGCCAACTCTTCAGTGTAGTGTGGACCCATTGCTTAATAGGGCAGCAGAGATTTGCAAGACCTCTCTGCTGAAGCCTCTAGGAAATATTATTGCTGGGAAAAAGTGTGCATTTTTGTGCTTCTGAATATGAAACTGTTCGGGTGACTCCTGTACCATCAGATTCCTGCAGTAGTGAAGCTCAAAACCGAGTAAAACCAGCTGCTCTAAAGGCTGGCTGCTGTACTTGAAAAGAGAAAGCATTGAGCTCTTTTCTCAGAGGTTTGGTGGTTGGGTTGGGGGTTTTTATTTGATGTCCCTACTTTTCCTGATGCTCTTCCCTTTTGTCTGCAGGTCTGGGCCCAAAGAAGACAGCCATCACTGAGGTGAGATGTGTAAAGCTGGGTTTGACAATTCTGTGTTAAGAAATAATAACACAGAGGTCTAGGAAACTCTTTTGCCTGCCTTTTTTGAGCAAAACTGGATTTTAAAATACTTATGAGATTATTAAAAAATTAATATCTATTATTAGGGAGAAATAAAATTAGTGGCAAGTCTCCGGGGTCCCTTCGTTGGCATCACCACAGCTGCAGAAGGGACGTGGGGGGATTGTGCTCATCATGTGGCCAGTTTTGGCTGTGTGATCCATGATGCCTCTACATCAGTGACTGAGGGTACCTCTTCCACACCAGCACTTGGAAGTGGTAACTGGAGAATGCATCTGTTGGGCATCCCTGGGCCTCTGTGTTGGCTCTTACCCACTGGTGGAAGCGAGTCAGGGAGGCTGTGGTTTGTGAAGCCCTAAAACAGGGAAACATCTCCAGGGACTCATCTTCTCTTGTAGATATTCCAGGTCACAGGTTCTGAGTCACTGTTACCTTCTGGAGCAAAACTCTTCACAGTTGGCAGCAGGGAATCTAGTAGGAGGCTCTGTGCCTGAAGGCTGTTCCCTGGAACCCACACTCATGGTGTAGGGCATCACGTTCAAATGATTTTTGTTTGATCAAACTTTTTTACATCCCCCTTCCCATTCCTCACCTGGGATGATGAGAATTTGTGTACACGAACAGCAAAATCTTCCCAAAAATTGCCTGGAATGCGACACTCGATTCTCTTGTACCTGCACAGGAACGTGCGTAGTGGGAAAGCTCAACTTCTGTGGAAGTTGGTTGCATCGTTCAGTGCACAAATAGGGCCACTGTCTCTTGCTCTGGAAACAGCCACAGGCTGAGCAAGAGACTGGAAGAGGCTTTTGTCACTGCAGTTCCTAGGATGGCAGTCCCTTCCCCCTGCCTGTGTCTGCTCATCACGTTGGGATGATGATGGGAGCCACTGGCAAGGCGGGACAGCCCAGCTTGGGCTTGCATGGCGTGAGATCCAACGGGTTGGTGGAAGGAGAGGCTGAGCTGTGCTGCTGCTCACAGCTGCTGGAGGAGGAGTACTCAGGAGCAAGGCTGGCTCTGCTGATAAAATAGGGTAGGAAATGGGATTTTTGAAGGAGAACTCGGACTGCCCCTTAGTACGAGAAGTACAAGCAGATTGACCAAAAATAACTGCGAGCTCTTGATCAAAAGCTAAAGTACAAAGAACTTCTTAGTCTGAGCAAAATTATCCATTGTTTGCTGGAGCCATTGGTTCGGAGCTGGGTCTGTGCAGCACTCAAGAGGGACAGGGATAGAACAGTGTCACTTGGGAAGCGACCTTGGATCTCTCTGCGTGCTACTCAAAGGAACATCCAAAGCTGTTCTGCAATGTAGCAAACCCCGAAATGGTGTTGGTGTCTCAGCAGCATTTCTAGCTGTCTGATGGGCTCCAGGATCCATGGGGATCAACTGGCAGAGAGCTTGGGAGTGGCTGCAGTGTTGCCTGGTGGTGGAGTAGAGAGTCCCTAGGGCTGCAAAAGGAGCTGCAGGGAACTTCCCAACACCTGATTACACCAGGCTGTTAAAGGAGCAGACACAACCTGCTACCTCTGGGGTTGGCAAAGAAAGGCCCAGGCAGACTCAGAGGTAGGAGAGGAGAAGGGGACAGGAGCAGGTTTGTTGTCACCCCGAAGTGCTGGCAGTCTATAGCATTTCTGTAAACTGCAAAACTTGTGGAAGAGACATTCCTGTGGCTCACCCTGTGTGGGCTCAGCCTTGGAATTGTAAACAGATGAGATCTTGCTTAAATGGATTATCTCAGTGTGAGTGGGGCTGGGCTGTCCCCATCAGCTGGCTCTGATCTCTCTAGCAAAGCCCGAGGTGTCAGTGTGACACCTGAGGGCGTGGGATTTTAAGAATAAATCTCTGTGGCTGTTTGATTTAATACATGACTGTTTTAAATCAATGGGTAACTGCAGTCAAGCACCAGGGGAACCTTGGCAGCTGAATCTTTTCCAAGCTCAGCATCTTCGCTGAGGGCTCTGCCAGCGAGCAGTGGGGGTGTAAGGTGGAGTGTTGCTATTCTAACTCATCTTGAGGGGTGGAAGGATAATTCAAAGAGCGTCAGTTTTACCTGTTGGCACTCTCCAGGCTTTTCTCCAGCAGTACCACGATCCCTGTGTGCAGTACAGCGTGGGAGTGTGGCTGTGCTGCTCTGTGTGTGCTTGGTGGCAGCTCAGCCTGTGCCCTGACTGTCCTCGTGCTCTCCTTGCAGGGCCCATCACTGCCAGGACAGCCGGGCCAAGGAAAGAAGATTGGCCATCGAAGCGTGGATGCTTCTGGGGAAACCACCTACAAAAAGGTTTGGGTTTGGGGAGTGAGCGATAGCACTCAAGTGTGGGTGACAGGCTGAGAGGAGAAGTTATGGCCCAGTAGTTATTAATCTGGTTGAGATTTTTCTGCAGCACCCTTGGACAGCACAATCCTGCAAACAGCAAATCTGAAGCCCTAATTCATCTCTTCAGCAGCTGGGTAAATTTGGTTAGCAGTGTGTAGTGCCTGAGATGACCCCACAGAAGTCACAGACATAACTGCATTGTAATGCAGGGGATGTTATTGTGATTAACTGCTGTGAAATGCTCACTGACTGCTCTTTTCCTTTTGCCAGACCACCTCATCCACTCTGAAGGGGGCCATCCAGCTGGGGATTGGATATACTGTGGGCAATCTGAGCTCCAAGCCAGAGAGAGATGTCCTGATGCAGGACTTCTACGTGGTGGAGAGCATTTTTTTCCCAAGGTAAAGGAAAAGGGGGAAAGAATGAATGCATAAATTATTTCTTTTCCTCTCACTGATTTTTCAAGAGAGCTTCCATCTGTCTTTAGATCAGAGTTGCATGCTCTGAATGTTTTAGATCCGCTCCGTGACATACAAACAGAACAGTGGGAAGTGTTGGATTCTGCAGTGCACTGGCTTGTAGGGAAGCACAGTGCAAGATGCAGTAGTGTGCACTCCAGTTTGTTACCCTTCCTACGTGCTCCTTTCTATCTGTCCATCTAGAATTTCTTCCACAAAATCATACCGTGTCTTAGATGGAAGAAACTCCTCTGGGAGCTCTCTTAACTGTGAATAAACAAAGTTCATAAAAGCTGTGTTCTCTGTGTAAATATATTCTGCTTGGCAAGTGGTTGTTCCTTTACTTTCTGGAAATAGATTCTGGCAGATAGTTTGAAGCCTGTTTTCCTGTTGTCCTACCACGGAAGAAAGGTGGTGGCTGTTGTTCCAAAGATGTCTTTTTGCAAGGCTCAGTGCATCTGAAATACACAGTAGCTTTGGTGGGACTTGTCCGTGTCTGGTGAGTGGTAACGGGCCCTGCCCATGTGTGTGTTCTGTGCAGCGAAGGCAGTAACCTCACCCCGGCTCACCACTACGCCGACTTCAGGTTCAAGACCTATGCCCCGGTGGCTTTCCGGTACTTCCGAGAGCTCTTTGGGATTCGTCCAGATGATTATTTGGTATGGATGTATTTTTATATTTCTCTGTCTTTTCCTCCTTTATTTACCTTTACCATGAGGGCAGGGTGAGGCCCTGGCTCAGGTTGCCCAGAGAAGCTGTGGCTGCCCCATCCCTGGGAGTGTTCTGGGACAGGTTGGACAGGGCTTGGAGCAGCCTGGTCTAGTGGAAGGTGTCCCTGCCCATGGCAGGGGGTGGAATGAGATGGGCTTTAAGAGCCCTTCCATCCCAAAACATTACATGATTCCAAGCCTGTGTTTGCTGAGCGGCAGCTGCCAGCCCGTACTGGAGGGAGGCCGTGACCTGCACACAGTGTGAGCTGTGTAAGCCCTGCAATGGGCTTCCTTCTCTGGTCCTTGTGGTAACAATAACTTACTGTGTTTACAAGCCAAAGGAGTTGTGTTCTGCTGGGTGCGACCCTGTAATGTCCCCTGCGGCTCTAAGGACAAAGATGGGAATTTTTTCTTGTGTACTCACTGGAGAGCTATGTGAGTGTAGTTATTTTAATCATCTTACAAGGACAGAATAAACCACTGCTTGTTCTTGTGCTCCAAAAGCTCCTCAGAGCTGGAAAGGCTGGTTTTCAAATACCTTGGAGTACAAGCTGTTGGGGCTTCGAGTGCACTGTGGTTGAATTTGGGTCCTTGCCTTTATGTGACGTCCTGCTCTATGTGAACTGGGGAAGGAAACACATCCATGAGTGCACACCCTCCCCTGCTGGAACAGCCCTTTTTGTGTGACTTCACCTGTAGATGGGGGTGATCGCAGCTGAACGCTCCCAGTGAAACAAACCTGTGCCAGTGCCTGGTGGGAGGGTAACAGTGATCCCCTCCTGTGCCAGCCAAGGCAGTGCTGACCGATGGATGAGTGTTCAGAACTGAGGACAGGCAAGGAGTTTGCCTCAGCTGTAAAGGTCATGGCTCTGATTTGTTGTTTCTGCTTCTCCTGGTTGTCTCTTGCCTCCACAGCAGCAAATGCCTTTAATTATGCATGAGATGATTAACTTGATCAAGTCTGGGATTGTTAATCTGTGCAGAGCTGAAAGCTGTTTTCAGTGCATAATGATGAGCATTTAATTTATTGCTCTGATCACCTCCCTTCCATGCCCCACCTCCCTCTCCCCATCTCACCTCTCGCTGGGCAGCTCTGTGATCCTGCCCTGAACCCTCCTGACCCCTGCAGTACCTGGGTGGGCACTGAGCTAAAAAGTGCATCTGCCTGCTTTGCTTCCTCCTTTTTTTTTTTTTCCTCTGCTGCTGGGCAAGTCCTTATTTGAGGACCTGCTGTTTGCATCCTGATGACTAGACATGTTCTCCCAGTTCAAGTCCCAGTGCAGAACTCTTTGCTGTGCTTGAGCAGGGCTCATCCCTCTTGATTGCACTTCTGGGCTAAGACTTGTCACATGTTTTCAGCAGGACTGATGGAGTGAGGTGTGGCTGTAAAAATACAGCCAGGTTGGATGGAGCTTGGAGCAGCCTAGTCTAGTGGAAGGTGGCCCTGCCCATGTACGGAATGAGATGGGCTTTAAGGTCATTTCCAGCCCAAACCATTCTGGGATTCTGTGGATCAGGCACTTGCTTTTGCAGGGAACAGGGGAGCACAAGGCCAGGGGAGGCTGCTGAGAACAGCCAGTGCGTTGTGTTCCCTCCAACACAGTGATACGTGGTTCCCTGAGCAGACTGTGGTGTCTCCTGAAATCCTCTGTGTCCGTCAGCATGTGCTGGGCTGTGCCCAAAGAGCCTGAATGTGATACGTGCGTGCAGGCACAATGGGGACGGATAAGATGTCATTATGAAGGCTGGATGTTCCTAAAAGCAGATGATTAGTTGGATACTGAGCAGTTGGGATGCTCTGAACTGTAATCTTAGTCTCTAATTATAAATTGTCCATCAGTTTGGCTGCTCAGACCTAACCTATAATGAAAATAGTTCTCACTTGAGCTTTGCTACCCCTTAATCTCCCAGGGAGGCAACATGCTGGGGAAGGCCCTTGAGGGCATAGAACTCAAATCTGCAATAAATGGGGGATAAAACATCACCTTCTTTCTTTTTTCTCGCTAGTATTCGTTATGTAATGAGCCTCTGATCGAGCTGTCCAACCCTGGGGCCAGCGGCTCCCTCTTCTATGTCACCAGCGACGATGAATTCATCATAAAAACTGTGATGCACAAGGAAGCTGAATTCCTACAGAAGCTCCTTCCTGGATACTACATGGTGTGTATCACCCAGGACCTCAGACCCAGCTCGGGTTTGTCATGGCAGCTTTTCTGTCCAGAGCATCTCACAGGGCAGGTCCTCCACCTGGGTGTCTTGTGGCCTGTCCCCATGCCAGGGACACTGTTAACAGCATGTCATGAAGCCAGTCCCAAAAGCACAAATCCTGCTGATAATTTGCAAACTCTGTGGGTAAACATGAGGCAGATAATTGTGCCATAGTTTGGAGGCATTTCTGGCCTCGGAATGGCTTCCCAGATATGTGTTTCTGAGTGTCCTTTTCCCAGAACTAGTTCATTCCTCTTCACTTGGCACCATGCATCTGCCCCAGCCTGGATTTGGGGATGGCTGCTGATTGCAATCATAGAATCGTAAAACTCTTAAGGTTGGAAAACACCACCAAGATCATCAGGTCCAGCCTTCAGCTCAGCACCGTCATGGTCACCAGCCAGCCTTGTCCTCAAGTGCCACAGCCACACATTGTTTGAATGCTTCCAGGGATGGTGACTCCACCACTGCCCTGGGCAGCCTGTTATAATCCTTTACAACCCTTTCCATGAAGAAATTTCCCTTAATATCCAACCTAAACCTCCCCTGGCACAACTTGAGGCTATTTCATCTCCTCCTGTCCCTTGTTCCTTAAGAGCAGAGCCCAACCCCCACCTGTCAGGGAGTTGTGGAGAGCAAAAGGTCCCCCCTGAGCCTCCTTTTCTCCAGGCATAACACAACCACCTTGGTTTTGTGGGGAAAGCACTGTTGTCCCTGAATCTCTCCCATTCCTGCTGTTTGACAGTTATTCTGAAGATTGTCCTGGCTCCCACTGGCTGCAATTCCAAGCTAGAGGCCCCTGTGGTACCAGCCAGCTTTGCACATCAGTCTGGCAAGGCACGATATTGAGACCCAGAGACTTGCATTGGGTGAACTAAATTGGACCCAAACCTGCTGTTTTGGTATAAAAGCCAGGATCTGGTCTCTCTGCACAACTGTGCTGGGGGCTCCAGCTTTATGGATGAGGACTCTGACATTCAGTTAGAATGACCAGGGATTTGTTTGTTGTGAAGATGCCAAGGAGAAGGTGATGAGAAGCGGTGCTGCTGGCCCATGTGTGTGCCTGGTGCAGTGGGTTTATGTGATCCTGCACTGGTTCTGCAAAAATCCTTTCCTCACTCAGCATTTACTGGAGAAAATTTACCCAAGGGAGGCAGGTTATGGGATGTCTGTGTGTTAGTGACAGCCAGGCCAGGAAGAAATTCTTCCCTGTGAGGGTGGTGAGGCCCTGGCACAGGTTGCCCAGAGAAGCTGTGGCTGCCCCATCCCTGGGAGTGTTCCAGGCCAGGTTGGATGGGGCTTAGAGCAACCTGGTGTAGTGGAAGGTGTCCCTGTCCATGGCAGGGGGGGAAACCAAATGGTCTTTACAGTCCCTTCCAACCCAAACCATCCTGAGATTCTGTGAATCACTTGCTTTTGCAGGTGACACTCACATTCCTGGACACGATGAGCTTTCTTGGAAAGCACTGCCTGTTGCCTAACGTGTGTAGTAAATCAGGTGCGGGGTTGTGAGTGGGAATGGAGTTGCACTGTTAATCCTGCCATGATCCTGACAAGCAGTCATGAATTAAACTGAACTTACCTGTCTGATGCAGAGTTCTGAGTGACCTGTTGTAGCTTTCCACTTTCTGTGGGTTCTGTGGTGCTACCCCTGATCACTCTGCTGCTCCTGGGAAACCACCCATGTCAAAGGAGTCAGGGAGAGGAAGCAGGGTGGTTTCATCCTGAGTTACTTTAAAGCTGTTTCCATTTACCTGCCTCTATTGCTTTTGGTACTCTCCAAGAGTGCTCACTGCTGTGCCCAGGTGGGTGAGCTGAGGGGAATGAAATTTTAATACAGTCACGTTTCTGCTGTCTGTCAGAACCTGTCAGGTCTGTCCTTCCTGCTATAGCGTGCAGAGAAGTTCTGTTTCCTTCCCAAACATGCCCAAAGCTGAACAAGCAAATCCTGCCTGTCATGTCATTCCTAATCATTCTGCTGCCTAAAAAAAGGAAATGACAGCAGAACAGGATATCCGTGCTCTCTGGTTGACTGCTTTATAAAGCAACTCTGCAACAGGAGGAGAACATTTATGTTATTTTGTTTAAAAAATAACCCTGTCCCTGGTTTATTCTGGGCCAGAGAATGGCTCTTGATTCTGACACTTGTGAAGAGATAAAGAGAGCTGTTATTTTTAAGCTTGAAGTTCCCACTTATTATTTCTCTCCCAGTTCGGTTTCCCTTTTTTAGCTGCTGTACTTGGGGAAAGTAGGGGATTTCTGGACTTGGTTATTTGCCCAGAGAGTGCTGAACATCTCAGTCCCTGTACTTTCAGGTCCTAAAGCCACTGAAATGCAGGACTTTGTCAAATGTGTACACTGAGCTCCTGTTAAGTTCAGAAAATCTCTCAGCAAAGAATCCCTAGTCCAGCTGTTGGTGTGCTTTGTGGTGAACACAGCAGGAATTCTCTGCTTAAATGACCTTTCTCCATGCTTTTTTTCACCCTTGCTACAGAATCTGAACCAGAACCCCCGGACACTGCTGCCCAAGTTTTATGGACTGTACTGTGTGCAGTCCGGGGGCAAAAACATCCGTGTGGTCGTGATGAACAACATCCTGCCTCGAGTGGTGAAAATGCACCTGAAATTCGACCTCAAAGGCTCAACCTACAAACGCCGGGCATCCAAGAAGGAAAAAGAAAAGTCCAGCCCTACGTACAAGGATCTGGACTTCATCCAAGACATGCCCGAGGGCCTGATGTTGGATGCAGACACCTTCAGTGCTTTGGTGAAGACGTTGCAGCGAGACTGTCTGGTAAGGAGGGGGCAGCTTGGAGACAGGGTAAGGAGCCTCTGTGGCTCTCGAGCATGAGGAAGAGCAATTCCCGATTGAGAACCTTGCTAATCTGCTGACCCCAGAGTAGGATGAATCCTTTCTCCTGTCCTTTTCCCTGAAAGCCAAGCAGTAGAGTTGGATCTCATGGCAGCCTCTGAGGACGGAGGCTGTGTTCCTTTGCCTGGTGCATCACACTTTGGCAGCCTGCTCCACTTGTAGCTGCTCTGCTGGAGCATTTTCCCAATCACTGTGCATGACACAGTAGTGTTGTTTGCAAGTCTTCAGGCCTTTGGTGTGATTGTGGGATGGCCAAACTCTGTGCAGTCAAGCCCAGAGGTGACTGTTGGTTCAGAAACTTTCAGGCTCTGTCAAAGGAGTTGTCAGTGGGGATGTGGATGGGATGCTTTGCTTTAATTGCTTTGATTCCATGCTTTGGGGTCTGTATTTCTGCTGCTGGCTTGATATTTTGTCTTTGTTCTTGAACTCAATACTAACCTGTAGGTATTGGAAAGTTTTAAAATCATGGACTACAGCCTCCTGCTTGGGGTTCATAACATAGACCAGCACGAGCGGGAGCAGCTGTCGGAGGGAGCCCACAGCACGTCGGATGAGAAGCGCCCCGTGGGGCAGAAGGCCCTGTACTCCACAGCCATGGAGTCCATCCAGGGAGGGGCTGCCCGGGGGGAGTCCATAGACACGGACGACACGTAGGTGAAACCTGGGCTCGCTTGTGCTGCTGGGAGGGGCAGAGGTGGAGGCTGGAGTGGGAAATCCCTAATGAGGCCCACAGGAACTGTTCAAGGGAGCAGCTCTCCTGGGGTTTTGGTAGTGCTGCCACTGTGGTGGGAAAGGGGGGAAGCCAGGGTGGGAAATAGTTCTGTAAGGCTCTGGCCTCACAGCAGTCTGTCTTCTTAGGCCAGGCTGTAGGTTGTCAGCTTGTGTAACAGCCTCTAAACATCCACCCTGGCCCTGGGGAGGAGACACTAGCTCAGTTCTAGCTCAGCACCCAAATATTGGAGCAGAAGTAGGGATCAGCCTGTCCCTAGGAGCTTGGAGTTCTCTATCACTCCCACCTTTGGAATCCCTGGCAGTTCCCTGAGGCCATCCCAGTGGGGTTAGCAGACAGCAGTGTAGCTAAGTGCTGGAGTCACTGCTGGAGCTGGAGGCTGGGGGTTGCCTCAAACCTGTGCTGTGCTTGGTCTGGGGTTCTGCCTGGCTCCCTGACTCTTGGGCCAAGGAATGGTGGAGTTTGCTGCTTGCTGCTGTCTGAAACCAGCTGCTGTGGGTTTGATGGAGGGTCAGTCCTGAGAGCTGAGATAATACCGTGGTGCTTCCAGTCCATCAAGCAGCATTGCTTGATAATGGTTGCAATGGCCTGTCTGGTACCCGTGTGCTTTGGCTGTGTGCTGGTGCTGAGGGTTGCTGCACCTTTGGCAGGATGGCATTAGTGTGGGTGGGACTGGGAATACTCTCGTCCTTAAGGGTTTATTGCCCTAATGGCAGACAGCTCTCGCTGACCTGATAAATAACCTGATCCCCAGAATAAAGTAGCCAGGAAAAAACTCCATGGTGCCTTCTGACCCGGGCAGAGCTGTGCCACACGACACAGGTTCTGTCGTGATAGTGGTGTTTGGGCATGCAGGCAGTGACCCTGGGACACCTGGGGTCAGGCCAGGTCAGTCAGTGACTCCTGTGGTTGTGCACAAAGTGACCACGCAGGTTTTAGGATGTGTCTGACACCCCACCAGAGCCCCTCAGTGGGGCTGCTGTTGCCCTTCCCCAGAGCTTGGGTGTTACAGGTGCTCTGGCTGAGGCTGCACCTGCTGAAGTTCTGCTTTACCTGCAGGATGGGAGGGATCCCAGCAGTGAACGGCAAAGGAGAGCGTCTCCTGCTGCACGTAGGAATCATAGATATCCTGCAGTCATACAGGTAGGTAACCCGGCAGTGTGTCTTTTCTGGCTGATAACATCTCTTTTAGTACCAGATGAAAGCAGGGGGGATGTCCTCTCCTGGAGACTGTGAGGATGAGTAGATATGGCTGCCCCAAGCTGGCCATGAACTTCCATCATGTCCTTAGAACAGCTGGGGACACACAGCCCTTTGTCCAGGATGATGAGCTGCTCATAAAGAAGTAGTTTCCCACCTCAGTGTGGGAAGCATATCTCCAGGGGTGGAAGGTGCACCTCTTCCAGCCCATCTCCTCCTTTCCTGTGGTGTTCCCAGGCAGTCTTGACCTGGCTCCCACCAGGACAAAGCTCAGTCCTGGTGACATTGGCAGCTCAGGGATCTCCCCCATAGGGTATGAGAGGGGGCATAGTACACAGTGCATGCCTGAATCTGTATCTTTCTTTTTCTCTCCACTTCTCCTTGGAATTAGGTTCATCAAGAAGTTGGAACACACCTGGAAGGCCCTTGTCCATGATGGGGTGAGTGCCTGTGCAGAGGCAGGAGTTGTCCAAGCCTCACAGGATTACCTGGTGGCTATTTATAGAGCCTGCCCTGGCACAGCTGCAGCTGATGAAAGGAGCAGTTCTTGCCACTCATTCCTGCACAGCAGGGTGGTGCCACTTATTCCCAGCTGGATTTCCTTGCTCAATCCAGCTCCTCACACGTTGAGCTGTTGTGCTCACAGCTTTCCTCCCCTGCTCCTGTCTGTCCCTCTCCTCCTCCCGTGACACCAGGAGCACACACTCAGGTGTGTGTGTACCTGGGCTGTCAGGAGTCCTGTGCTGTTCTCTTTGGTGACTGGCTGTTCCCACTTCAGCAAGCTCTCTGCCAGCTAATCCCTTCCATGTTTCCCTGCTGGCTTCATTCCCGCAGCAGCCAGGTGTGTGTTTCTGAAAGAACAACCTTGGATGTGGAAACCATTCTTCAGCATTGCATCTCCTGGCTTCCCTTAATGTGGCAAGGGAAATGTGGAGGTGCCAAGTCATGGGAACACAGTCACACATCAGAAGCAGAAAGAGCTTCAGTTTTACTGTTTTAAACAAAAACATTTGAAATGTATGGAGACCCTTGGCTAAATTTGGGTATCTGTGTCACGTGCAAAGATATCCAGGTGTACTTGGAATGGCAGCCAGCAAAACCAGAAGAAATGTCATGCATGCAATCAGGCCAGTGTTTAAAAAAAATCCAGGAAGTCTACAAAGGAATAAAATCACCAAAATCCATTATAAAATCACAGCAAGAATATAATCAAATGCAATCAGAGGCAATGCTTCAGGGTTATTTATAGCATTAATTAGAGTGTTTCAGTTAAGCCTTTCCATTTAAAGGCTCTATCAGTGCTAAATGTTGGAATAAAAAAGACTGTGTTGGTTGTTACAGAAATTCTGCCTTGAGGGATCATTTTAAAATTAAACAATTGCTTCTTGCCTGTTGTAGGACACGGTGTCAGTACACAGACCCAGCTTTTATGCAGAGAGATTCTTCAAATTCATGACCAACACAGTGTTTCGAAAGAATTCCTGTAAGTACCAAGTTCAGGGGCTGCTGTGCTGTGAGGCTTTGCCTCGGCCTCGCTGCTGCAGCCCTCACAAGGAGTCTGGGCTGGAGCCTGAGCAGGGTTTTCCTCTGTGGTACAGCTGAGAGCTTGGGGTGTTCAGCCTGGAGAAGAGAAGGCTCTCGAGAGACTTTGGAGCCCCTTCCAGTGCTTAAAGGGGGCTTAGAAAAAGGAGGGGGAAGGACTTTTTATACAGGCAGATAGTGACAGGCAAGGGGCAATGGTTTTGAGCTGGCAGGGTTAGATTAGAAGTTAGGAAAAAATTCTTTACTCAGAGGGTGGGGAGGCCCTGGCACAGGTCTCTCAGAGCAGCTGTGGCTGCCCCATCCCTGGAAGTGTCCAAGGCCAAGTTGGACGGGGCTTGCAGCAACCTGCTCTAGTGCCCATGTCCCTGCCCATGGAGGGGGTGGAATGAGATGGGTTTTAAGGTCCCTTCCAACCCAAAACATTCCAAGATTCCATGATACAGAGCAAAACTGGGAACTGCAGAGCCCTCCAATTGTCACAGCTTGCCTTGGTCTGCTCGGGCTCCCACCCGGTCCCTGCACCTGACCTGGGTTCAGTCCAGGAGGTGTGTGTGTGAGGGCAGAGCCTCTCCTTGTGAAGGGAAAAATGCCTTTGGTGTGACAGTAGCTGGTGGTGGTAATTTGACCTTTTGTCTCCCTCCCTCCCTCCCCCAGCTCTGAAGTCGTCCCCCTCGAAGAAAGGGCGCAGTGCCTTGCTGGCCGTGAAGACGGCGGGTCCCACGGCGGCGTTCTCGGCCAGCCAGCTGGCCTCCGAGAAGGATGACACCCAGTACGACCTGCGGGCGGCCAGGAGTTACCCCACGCTCGACGATGAAGGTGACAGCCCCGCTCAGGGTATTGGCTTTGTGGTTACCCTCTCTTTCCTAGCAGTTCCTTAGGATCCTCCCCCGTTCTCATCAAGTTCCCCACTGTGCACCAACTGCAGATCTTTCCTCATGGATAGCTCTTCATTGCATGTCTTGCTGTGCTTTGCAGGTGCTAAACCTAACCAGGACAGGGAAGAAGGTAAGAGTACATTGTTTTGTCGCAGAACCAGCAGGTACTTGATGCAACACCTCTGCATCAAAGGAGACCAAATCCCTTTTTTGCAGCACTGTGGGGTTCTGCAGTAAAAATGGTCGCCTGCATCGCCGCTGCAAGACAGCTGCTGCCAAGGGGCACCATAAGTCGTAGCCCAAAAACCATCAGAAAGTTGCATTTTCTACCCTTTAAAAAAAGTGGCGGGGGGGAGGGTGACTGGGAACTGCAGCACTCCAATGACAGTGTTTGGGCAGTTATAACAGCTAGGATCTTGCCATCAGAAAACAGAGGAATGGGCTGGTTCTGTGCTGCCTTTCCTTCACTTCCATCTGGCTGCATTTACAGCTGAGTGCTGGAGGACACATGGGTGTTGGATTGCTCCCTGTGCAAAGCACTGGACACTCAATTCATCTCTTAATTCACTTGGATTAAGTGATCCAAGCCTTTAATCCAGCTTTGGTCACCAGTGAGAAGTCTTCATTGGCATTCTGTTCCCTGCCTGTTGTGCTGGAAGTGGTGCTGACTGGCTCTCTCCAGAGAACGCCTTGGGAGAGGCTGTCATGTTCACAGACCCAGCTAAACTTCCTGCCTGTCTGTGGTTTGAGTGCCCAGTCCCAGTGCGGGTGTGCAGGTTCTTGGTGGAAGAGCCTCACACAGGGCTGGTGTAGGTAAAGTGTTGGTGTTTGACCTAATCATCTCTTTTTCCTGCCTCTCCCCTGCCCCTGCCCCTGCCCCGGGCCAGCAGGCAGGCCAGACCTGCTCCCTTGCACTCCTCCTTCCTTTGAAGAAGCTACCACGGCCTCCATAGCCACAACACTATCGTCAACATCTCTCTCTGTTCCCGAGCGATCCCCCTCGGAGACCTCTGAGCAGCCCAGGTACAGGTGAGGACACTCTCACTCTTCCCCTGCTCCCACTGGCGTCGAGTGGCTGCCGTTCCTCTCCGCGCTGCAGATCCCGGCAGGCTGCCCGCACGCTGGAATGCTAATGACCGATTTTAATTAAATCTCTCCTGGGAGCAAGCAGACACAGCTTTGATGGGATTAATTATTGCTGCAAGAAGTGTCAGCTGTTAAGTAGAACATCTCCCTCATGGGGTGTGGAGGTAGATTTGGGGACAGTGCAGGATTTCTGGCTTAAATTGCTCCTCCAAACTCTTCTGTTTTCTTTCCACAGGAGGCGTACACACTCCTCAGGGCAGGATGGCAGGTGAGAAATGGGTCTCCTATCTTCTTGTCTCATCTTCTCTCTGCTGCACAGAGACCTCATGTTTATTCCTGTGCAAAGGTCTGTTAGAGGGCTGAGTGGGAATTTCAGCAGCTCCAGGATTCTGGCATGGTCCTCTGCAGGATGCTGAGCTGCTTCTGCAATCAGACGATCCCCATTTCTTACACAGAATTTTCCTCACAAGCAGATCTCTTAGTGCTTTGAAAATACCACAGTTATTTGATAGGAAAGGGGACAACAGTGTTGTCCAGATTTACCCACCCACCCAGCACCAGAGTCAAAGAAAGTCATTTAAGTCCCTTCAAGTGAGTAAGTGAGCCCTGACAGCAGGAACATTCCTCCTCTGAGCATCTGCTTGTGGCCTGGGTGAAGTGAAAGGGCGCTGACTTTATGAGGCACTGAGCACCCTCAGTCCCCACAGAAGTAGCTTCCAGTGTCTTCAGAAATCTGTGAGGCTTTTTCCCTCCTGTGGCGTCTCAGACCCAAGGGCAAGGTAGGACAGAAATGCTGTGCTGCAGAGGGGTGTCTGATTTAGAGGCTCATATCATGGAATTATTGTGTGTTATTTGTTTTGCACCAGTAAGAATGACCCCATTGCCCATGTCAGCAGGATCTGCACGAGGAGCCAGCAGATGCTGGCTCCGCCCTCGCTTTCCAGGACATTGTGTAGGTGTAGAAGGCTTTGAAATGACATCAGAGACTCAGTCCTGGGATGTGCCGTAGCCAGAGGAGCCTGACAGGCTGATGTCCTCTCTCCCTGCAGTCAGTGTTTGGTGCTTGGAAGGAAAGGACTTTGGAAGATGAGGGTTTGCCCCATGTTGCAGGCATCTGCTGTTGTTTCAAGCTTTGAGTGATGTGCTGAGTTCAGTTGACGTGCACAGTGAAAAAACCCCGTTCTGTGGTATTTCCTAATGAAAATACCTCTGGATGCTGCATGTTGCTGAATCCTGGTAAATTCCTGTCCCTGGAGGGCAGGGACCTGCTTGCTGTGTGAAGTGTTAGGGACTTGTGAAGTACCTCATAGCCTGCAGAATCCAGTGTTAGAAATTGCTGAAAGTTGGAGACTTAAACCCAGGCCCCAGTGGTGGTGCCCATGTGGCAAATGCAGGGTTTGCATCCAAAATGGTTTGGACTCAACGGTGCCTCATGGAGGGAGGGAGCTGCTGTAGTACGTGACTGCTCATCCAGAAATAGGTCAGGTGAATCAGAGTGACCTGGGAGCGTTCAGAGAGCTCAGCGGCTTGCTCAGAGTAGATCTGTCTGTCACAAATTTGCCAGAGCTACACTGACCCTCTGCAGGTGTGGCCATCTTCGCTGGTTTTTGCCTAATTTGTCCCTTTCTAGTGCCAGTTCCTCCGTGTGCCCTTCCTGGGAGAGCAGGGACCTGTGCACTTGTAGAGCTCTCTGGGATCCCCTGGTGAAAACCAGTGCAGACACAAATTTATTAAAGCAAGAATTTACATTCCTGAGCTGAGATGGAAAAAAACCTTACCCGATTTGCTCAAGAATGTGTCATGCCTCTGGTTATTCTTGTCTGCTGGGGAATTTCACTCCAGGTTTGAGGTCCAGCCCTGTGAGGAAGAGAGGAGTGAGATCCTTGCGTGGAGCTGGACAGAAGTGCTGCCTACTGGCCCCAGCTCTGGTCAGAGCCAGCCTGGAGCAGGGCAGTGCTGTCAGTGAACCCAGAGCTCAGCCCTTCTCTGACAGCTGCCCCTTGGTTTGACAGGCTCTCGCTCCTCCTTCCTAGGGGGACAGTGGAGCCAGCCCTGCTGGCACAAGTAGTTAGTCTAATAGCACGAGGTATTAAAGTGAAGACTGTCAGAAACGGTTCCAGAGTGTGCAGATAAATCTGATGTCAACCCTGGAGCAGTTTTAGTGTGCTGGGAGTCTTGGAAGAGGTCAGAGGCTCTGGCCTGGTGCCGGGCTAACTCTGGATTCAGGTTTTCCCTGGAGGCCAGTTCTCTTTGCTCCCATGCTCCATCTGACACTGCCCGTCTTTCCTGCAGCACGGGTTGTTTAACTCCTTTGCTCTTGTCCTCTTTTCCCACCTTCTTATTCCTGAGTGCTGCAATCTTCCAGGACTGACTCTCTTTCCTGGGAGTTTTGGTGATCCAAACCCTCAGTCCTGAGAGGTCTGAGTGCTCCCTCTGAGCTGAAATCAGCCACTGAGTCTGTGCTGGGAGTCGGGTGCCACAGTAGCAGCAAGCAGCAGCTGTGTGCTGGGGCAGAGCTGCACAAGAGGCTTGGCTGGCTCAGGACTGATTCAAGCTGACCTAAAACTGAGGGCTGTGCATAACTCCTGCCCAGCTGAGCCTTTGGGTCTGTCTCTCTTCGGTTTCCAGGTCACACGAGGAGGTGCGGGTTGAGGAGGAGGTTCAGCAAATCAGTGTCGAGCTGGAGCCCAAGTGTGACGTTGAGATTGTAGCTCCTGAAGAAGAAAAAGTCAAAGAGTGAGTGTTCTAGAGTGTTGAGCAGAGCCCACACGGTGGGTTTTGAGCTGTGGCTGCTCGTGGTGGAGGCTTTGCCAGTCCCCAGCTTTGCTGGAGTCATGGGTGTTCGGTGTGGCTGAGAACAGTTCTGCCCTGACCTGCCCTTTCAGGGTGTGACATCTTCAGCTGTTCTGTAATAAATCAGTTTTGCTTGCTCTTGTCCTGATTGCAGTGGCTAGACTGTCATTTCTTTCCCCTCTGCAGAGAGGCAGCTTCTTCAGCCTGTGCCATTGTCACATCCACAGCCGCCGTAGAGGTGGAGACGGCCAGCCAGGCCTCGGAACCAGCCAGCCAGGCCTCGGATGAAGACGACGTGCCAGTCACAGACATATACTTTGTAAGAGACCTTCTCCACTTGACCCTCGGGGTGTGATGGGAAGGGTTGGACAAGGCTGTCAGTATCCATTCCAGGCAGTTGGGTACAGGGCAGTGGCTGCCCTGCACCATCTTGGTGTGGAGCACCTCGAGACCTCGGTGCTGGGTGGGTTTTTTGAATGCAGGGAACTGGATTAACCCTTGGAGAACTCAAACCAGCATCTAGTGGGGCTCACACAGGTGGCACTCCTCCTGTGGACGTAGCTGTAGCTGTGCTGCTCTACTTCCAAGCACAAGTGCTTATCTAGGCCAGCACATTTGCTCGTGGGACAAGCCAAGGTGATGTGGGTGCAACAGAGAGGTTCTTCCTTCTTCAGCCAGAGATCTTGGCTGCTTTCCTGATGCAAACGTGGCCTAGACCCAAGGGGAGGTGGTTGCAGAGGGTGACCTTGGGCTCTGGTGAACTCCGGCTTTTCCTTTCCCTGCAGGCTGCATTGGGTGATGCAGTGGGAGTCTAGTGCTGAGCCAGGGAGTAAGTTGGTGGTTGGCAGCAGAGTGCGTGGAGCCTGGCACTGGTCCTCACTCAGCTCCCACAATGGCTGAGCAACTTCTGCAGACCAGAGAAGAGGTTTTTTAGCAACACATACCTGTCCCATGGATTCCCAGAGCAGAGCTGAGCGCCTGTCCCGTGAGAGCTGAGCTCTCTCTCATGCCTGGGCACTGGAACCCTCATTAAAAGAGGTGCCCGGCTCCTCCCTGCTCTGACTTGTTGCTGTTCGTTCTGTGGTGCTGGAGATGAGCTGAGCCCATGTGATGGGCTCCTTCAGGCTAAACTAAAATCCAGCATTGGCCTTTCCCTGAGCTCTTGTGACTCTGCTGCAGAGCTGCTCACTCATTGCCGAGTCACTCTGAGGCTCGTGGGAGCTGTGGAAGGAATCAGCCCTGTTTTACAGCTTGTTTGGGGTTGGATGCATGCTGTTCAAAATGCAAACGGCTCCTCTAACACCGCTGCCCCCTCCTTGCCTGTGGATGGCAGCTGTGTGCAGGCAGATCCTGCCTGCTCTCCTGGCAAGTGTCTTCTAGAGAGGGTCAGCTCCTCTTCCTCCCTGTCCCTGGCCATATGGACTCCCCCCAGTTTGAGGGGCACCTCTGTCCAAGAGAAAAATTCTGCAGTGTGTTCTTGAGAGCGTGACTGACTGCTCATCAGCATTTCATACTTCATCTGAGTCTGAGTTTTGCATTAAATGTGTGTCGTGTGCTGTGGAGTGTTTGTCACTGCTGGGATGAAGGGAAAAGCTGATTTGGGTTCCCATGGGTGCTCTCCTTGGAAAACCACTTGAACTGGATCTCAGGTGAGGCTGCACCCATGTGCTCAAGTAGCACCACAGCTGCTCCTACAGGAGTGCTCGGGGTAATGGCGGGTGAAGGGTTGCTGTGTACAGAGGAGGATTTGGCCAGTCCCAGGGGACTGTGATCTGATCACTGGAAGTCTGCTCCCGGAGAGCACTTCATGCTCCTGTTCATCCCCAGGGAATAAAAGTGCAGTGTGGCAGGGCATGGGCACCGCTCTCCCCTGCACGGCTTTCCCACCTGCTCACCTGTTCAGGCCTGGAGTTGCCCAGCCCCGTGTTTTTTGCTTTCTCTTTCATCCTGTCTTTCACATCACCCTTTTTTTCCTCTGTTTCCTTTCTCACCTCACTTGTCCTGGGGCCACCCAGTTCACAGATGGGAGGTACTGGATTTACTCTCCCCGCCAGCGCAGACTCCGAACTACCTCGCGTTCCTCTGGGATTGTAAGTGACCACGCCAGCACGGCATGTAGGGGAGCAGAGCTGCAGCTTTGAAACACTGGCACCAGCACCCCATTTCCCTCGATGGCTGGGGCTCTGGATTGAGTGAGCATTAGGAACCAGCCCAGCAGAAATGGGGGAAGCATATTGAAATGACACCAGTGGATCTCCTTGTAGGATCTGGGAGAATCATGAGCTCTGTCCTGCTTTTCTGCAGACTGGTGACACAGCTCCTACCCTGCGATGGGCCATAGTGTCACCCAGCCCTTGGGAAACGTGAGGGTGGTGAGGCCCTGGCACAGGTTGCCCAGAGAACCTGTGGTTGCCCCATCCCTGGAAACCAAGGCTAGGTTGGATGGGCTTGAAGCAACCTGGGATGGTGGAAGGTGTCCCTGCCCATAGCAAGGGGGGATACTGGGTGATCTTCCAACCCAAACTGGTCAATGATTCTGAGTACCAGATCTGGCCAGAGAGGCACCAGGGCCTCTATAGGTGATGTCAGGCTCAGCTCCCTCAGCCCAGGAAGAGGATTTTAAAGACACCATTAAGTTGTTTTGAAGCTTCTAAAAATCCAGTTGCAAACAGAAGTGTTCTGGCTTGTGGGGAGCAGCTCATAAACCAAATGAGGCAGAAGCTGGTGCTGAGTTAGGGCTGATTTCAGCTCTCCAGCCCTTCTCAGCATCACCAGTGTGCTCCCTCCTCACTGAAGGTGTTCTGTGAGCAGGGAGGATTTTCCTTTCCAAAAGATGCAGGAAGGTATCTGACCTTTTAAGGGCTGAATCTAGAGCCGAGACCCTTCTGGGGTTTAGCATTTACCTCCTCAGGCTTTGGGAGAGCTGCTGTCCCCAGGGGGTGCTGGCAGTGCTGCCGGAGCCTTGCACAAGTGGTGGTGCAGCCTGGTGTTCCCATTTGGGTACCAGGCAGGGTGCATGGGGAAGCAGGGGCAGGAATGTGCCCCTGGCCGTGGCTGTTGGCATGAGGAAGGTGCTGCACCACTGTGAGCAAACAGGCAACTCTTCCTGCAGCTCCTCCTGCCCCTCAGCTGGGTTTGCCCGCTCCAGCACCAGGAGGGTAGTGCCAAGCACTGGACGCTCCTTTATCTCCCGCAGCTCCCCGCATGCATCCAAGCTCCTAAACGGCTCTGAAAGAGACTGGCTGGAGCATGTGGTTCAGTCAGGATGGATGAAAAAGAGGATGTGGGACAAGCTTGATGTGGTGGGGAGCTTTCCTGTACCTCTGACAGAACCCTGAGAGAAGCTCCAGACAGGGGTTTCTCAACCCTCCTTCCTCCCTGCGGTCTCTTCTAAGGGAGCTGCAGTTACTGGAGGGTTCAGCATGTGGAGCCCAGTGCTTCAAAGCTTCTCTGGCTTCTTGTAGTTCCTTGTACATTGTAGACTGTCACGCTCAGTTCCTGGGCTGGGAACACCCCACGCTTCTTCCAAGCACCCAGTTCTTTCTCTTCCTTTGCAAATGCCCGGCTGGGTCAGAGGGGGCAGTTTCCTCTCTGTGGGAGCTCCTCTGGAGACAAAAGAGCCTGTTTGCAATGTAAGTGGCCTCTGGGAACCCTGGAAGCAGAGACCAGCCCTTGAATCTGTGCTGTGTCAGCAGCAGAGTGTCTTCTCACACCAGTGCCCAGTGCTGTGATAACTGTCCCTCAAAGCACACCTCCTTCCCCTCATTCTTTCCAGGGTCCAGTTGTGTTTTGCCTCCTGTGTTGTACTTGTTCCCATCACCCCACTGTCCCCAAGATCTCGGCAGTAACTGTTTCCTTTCTGTGGCCACCATCCACCATGGTCTCACCCCAGCTCCGCTGCCTTCTGCAGAGAAGGAGGAAGGCACAGCAAACAAATCCAGTTTCCCTGTAAAAGCCCTCCTGGACATCAGTTTGTAGCATACACAGGGCTCTGGAAATGGGAGGGTGCGAGCTGGTAGCAGGTAGCAGGAACCCAGAGCTGTCACTGCTCTTAGGTAAGTCACTTCCAAGTCTCTTGGTTTCTCTGGAGCTGGGGTGATGCCATGGCAGGGAGCTGAGGTTTCCCTGACATCTCAAAAGCTCTAAAACTCTGTCCCTACAAGAGGAGAGGTTGTGCCACCCCCACTGCAGCTGGCACAGGTCCCGTGTCCCAGCTGGCAGGGAGCAGGTACGTGCTGAGGATGAGGAGGGCTCCTCTGCTGAGAGCTGGCTCTGGACTCAGTGCTCTCCCTCCAGGTGGACAGCTGTTCTTACTGTATTGTTTCCTACTCTTTTTATTTTCTCCTTTTATTTTTTCCTCTTCTCTCCTTTGCTCCCTGCTCTGCTGCTGCTCTCCCTGCATTCTCCCTGCCGTCTCTGGCCACTCTGGCAGCCGACAGACGAGAGGAGTTGGGTTTACTCCCCGCTCCACTATAGCGCTCAGCTCCACTCTGTCTCCGATGAGGAGAGTGATACAGTAAGTGTCCAACAGCCGGGTGCCCGGTGGGTCGAGGTCGGAGTTTGTGCTCCCTCTGCAAAGTCAGCTTGGCCTCTGGCAGCGTGGGGCTCCTGCATGGCTGCAGCAGAGCCCGGCTGCCTCTCAGGTCAGCTCTGTGCTGGCAGAGCCCTGGCCTGCTCAGCAAGGGCTGTGGCTTATTCCCAGTTGTTCGGTGCAGGGAAAGCTTTGGGGAGCTCAGGTTTTCCAGACATGCTGCCATTGCTGGAGATGCAGAACAGCCTCTCTGGTTGTGCTGGGAAGTTGGCGGGACACAGACCTGACTGATACGGGCACTGGTGCTCAGGGGTTGGTTCTCTTTCCCCTCACGACCAGAAGGACACTGTGGGGCTGGAGCAGGTCCAGAGAAGGGAGTGGAGCTGGAGAAGGGGCTGGAACACAAGTGTAATGAGGAGCAGCTGGGGGGAAGCTCAGCCTGGAGAAGAGGAGGCTCAGGGGAGACCTCGCTCTCCACGACTCCCTGACAGGAGGGGCAGCCAGGTGGGGGTTGGGATCTGCTCCCAGGGAACAAGGGACAGGAGGAGAGGAAACAGCCTCAAGCTGTACTAGAGGAGGTTTGGGTTGGATATTGGGAAAATTTCTCCACTGGAAGGGTTGTCAGGTATTGAAACAGGCTGCCTGGGGCAGTGGTGGAGTCACTGTCCCTGGAAGTGTTCAAACAACATGTGGCTGTGGCACTTGGGGACATGGTGAACATGGTGGTGGTGCTGGGCTGATGGTTGGACTTGGTAATCTTGGAGGTCTTTTCCCACCTTAACGATTCCATGATTCTGTGACTCTCTTCTCTCTGCCTCTTGCAGTAATCTCTATGCAGACACAGAAGTCCCAGAGAGCAGCGATTCCCTCTGCAGGTCGATGTGTTCCCTTTTCGTTGATGCAGCCATTCCAGTGGGATGGGGAAGAGCTTGCTGACACCAGTATTGCTGCACTGCAGGATCCCAGGCACTGCGTTTCAGAATGGAGCAAAACTATAACCATGTATTTCTACTTACCCCAGATGTGGGCAGCAAAGAAACCACCCGCTCACCCGCAGCTCCCAGCAGAGAATTCCAGCTGGATGTAGAGAATCCTGGGTAGTAACACAGTGTTTTCCAGACGTGCACTACCAGAGCTACCTATCCATGTGTGATACTGTGAACCTTTTTAATTTTTTAATCATGTATTTATTTCTTTTATCTTTGCACAGAGACAGCACAAATGTGCTTTTTTAAACATTTAGTTTACTGCACTTTTTTTTTATTTTTTTCTTTTTTTTTTTTTTTTTTGGGTCATATATTTGTGCATCAAAAAGGAGCATGAGACCTCACCGAAGAATGGGTAGGAGCACGTTGCTGGGGAGGGCAGGGACCGGAGTGGCTTTATGTGAGGCACCAGTGTGGTCTGACCAACTGAGGGAGTCAGGAGGTTTAAGGCTGTCCAGACTCTGCCACGGTTTTTCCAAGTGGCCCAAGGCGAGTCACTAAACCATTCTGTGCCTCGGTTTCCCCTGTGCTAATGGGTGCACAGTACCTGCTTCTGTTACAGCACTTAAACCCTGGGATGAAAGGTGCTATGAAAATGAAATGTATTAAAGGCCATGGAATAGAATTGCTCCCATGTTACCATAATCCAGAGTAGCCATGCCAGTTCACTTGGATCCAAACTCTCTAGTGACTTCTCCCGTCTGTGACACTGCGGGGCAGCACACAGCTCCTGGCGACAGTGACGTGGACTCCTCAGCTCTCCCCGAAGTCGTGATGGGCTCCACCTTCACCCTGTGCTGCACTGCTGCGCCACCCCTCCCTCTGTGCTTGGAGTCCACGCTTCATCTGACCAGCCGCCGCCTGCTCCGGACCCACGGGCACACATGGGAACTGGGCACCTCCCAAGCCCGGCCGCGTTGGAGGGCGAGTTCCCCACTCTGCCCAACCCACGTGGGGCTTGTTCAGACCCTGCGTCCTCCTGGAGCCACTCAGCCCCTCACATGGTCATGGGTGTACCCTGGGGTCACGGACACTGGGTTCACATGTCCCCTCTGCCCCTCAGGGCAGGCAGGGGGACAACGGCACATCCACACGCTGGAGGCAGGAATGGGAACCTGGCTCTGCCATGGAATTGTGTCAGCACTGCTGTGCTCATGGACTCTTGGACAGAAAGCGGGTGACTGGGGTGTTGCTTGGGGTCACGTCTGCTGGTGGAAATCCCTGCTGCGGGTGTGTGAGAGGGTTTGCTTTGCGAGGACTGCGGGCTATAGGTGAGAGAATTCGGTGTCACGGGGTAGTGTTCAGGCTCATCCATCAGCAGGACGCATATCATAGCATTGTCTGGAATCCAGCAATCCCATCCTCATCTCCCAGAGAGAAAACAGGAAATCCTTTAGACCAGAGGGAGACAGGTCTTGTTCGTGTGCTTTATGAACCTCGCTTGAGAAAGAGGGTTGAAATCTCTTTATTCCCTTTACAATCTTCACTGTCCTTGGGATTCCGTGTAGAGGGGTGGGGAAGCGGGACCCTGCTCTCAGGCCTCAGTCCCCACAATCTGTCTTCACAGCAGCACTCAGGAGTGGTTATGTTGGGTCCCAGGAGGTAGCTGGGCTGATGGGAAGCTCTTCCTTCTGTACTGTGCTGAACTTAGTGAGAATCTTCAGGAATTGATGTTTTTTTCTTGCCTGGAATACAGGACCTGGACTTCCCTTCCCTGCCTGTGGATGCAGAAGGCTGCGAGTTGTGCTTCTTGGGAGCACAGTCTGGGGATTGTGCAAGTTGCTGCTGTTCATGTATCCGTGTATTTACCAAATAGTCTATCAAAAGTCTCTCAAGAAACTCTCCCCTTTCTGTCGCTGCTTGGCAGCTCGTTCTCCCAGCTGCAGCTCCTGCCCCATCCCACCTGTCTGTGCCACCCGGGGGGCTCTGCAGGCTGGGGGGGGCTCAGGGCTTGCTGGAGGGGAATGGGAGCTGTGCAATACCTACAGCCTCACCTGCCTTTGGGCTCAAGGCAAGGGGCTTCAAAAAGCTAAAAATGCAACCTATTTTTCCTCCAGCAGTGTGTGTAGAATGGCCAGAGGGAGCCACATCCCTGCTGCAGGTGCTGCTGTTGGGTGCTGTGCTGGAGGAGGGGGCTCTGGGGGGGAACTGGGGTGGGCTCAAGCTGTTCTGATCCAGGTCCCTGCCCTGGGACCACCTCGGTCAGGGGCTGGAGCGTTTGGCCTCATCAGGACTTTCCAGCCACCTGAAATCAAGCATCTTTTTTGAGATGGTTTAAGCATCACTGATGGAGATTTTATTCCTTCCCCTCATTTCTGGGGGTCTCTAAAGCTGCTTGGCCTCTGTGCAGGGAGTGTCCCAGAGAATGAGCTTTGTGAGCTGTGCTTGGGTCCTGAGAGAGGGGGTGAACCCAGAGCTCCTGCAGCATGTCCATTCAAAGAATTGTCTTCCCTTTTTGAGGTGATCCTTGTGCAGTTCTGTAATGCTGGACCCTTTGGAGCAGGTCTGGATGGGTGGGGGTGGTTCTGCAAGAGGACAGGCAAAGGCTTAGAACAGCTTTGTCAAGGGGACAAGGAGGAACCTTCCTGGAGGGAGATGCTGACCTGAAATGGAAGTTGCCCCTGTTCAGGCTGGCACAGTCCCTGCCGTGTCACCTCCTGTCCCAGCAGCTCAGTGCTGGGGAACTGTTCAGCCTCTGCTTCCCACAGAGGCTGAAAGGACCTCGGTTTTTAGAGCTCATTCTTGGCCCCCCTCTGCACGGCACTGCAGGGGAGCAGCAGAAGCTCCGGAGCGTGTCACAGGCACTGCCAGTGCTGCCTGGGCAGGAGCAGCACTTGCCCATGGGAAAGAGCATCCTTGGTCTGAATGTTCCTCCAGCTGCACTTCAGCTCATTCTGGACTCGAGTTGCTGTTCTCTGCTGGGCTCTCCATCATTAAAGGAGGCACCACGGGTCTTGTACTCTGAGATTTGGTCCCGCAGGACAGCCCTTTCCCACATAGGTCTGTGTGCCACTGCTGTCCTTCATCCCTGTTGTCCCAGCCGGGATCTCAGGCTCTGTGGGGCATGCCCTGGCCATTGCCTGGTGCTGGGGCTGCAGGTGAGCTCTCCCTGCCAGGTAAGGGGCTGGCAGGAGAAAATGGTCATCTCTGTCCTTGAGTTTGCAGTCAGGCTCCTGTAAAGGCTCTGGGGCAAAACCAGGAGCTCGAAGAGAGACCCTCAACACGTGTAGAGAGGGTGCAGCTTTTGGCTGCCGCTGCCTCCCCGGCCACGTGTGCCGGAATTGCACTTTGGGGAGTTTTTTTAGTGAAGGCAGAGCACTCGTAGGTCTTGGTCCAAGGCAGAGGTGTTTGCAGGGTTCCATCGCCCCCCCATTCCCCTTCTTATTCCCAGCCACAGCTCCAGCGCTTCCCGAATGGACAAGGAGAAAGCCACGGCTGAGGCGATGTGGGGCATGTCTGAGGGTTTTTTCTGTCCATGTCTACACGCGCTACGTCTGTCCTGGTGGCTGTCCCTGTTCCCACCCACGTCTGTCCTGGTGGCTGTCCCTGTCCCCACGCGTGTCCCGGTGGATGTCCCCGTGGATGTCGCTGTTCCCACACACGGCCGTGTCCGCGCTGCGCGTGCACCGTGTGCCGAATGCACGGCGGAGGGGGCGCGGACGCCGCGGCCGGACGGGGACGCCGCTGTTGGGGTGTTATCCCGTCTCTGTTCCGGGGGCTCGAGGCCTGGGCGCTTTTTTTCTTTTCTCGGTTGTTTTGAGGGTTTTTCCCCTCCTTCTCCGGGGAGCCCCTTTTCCAGAGATCTGTACCCCGCTCTGATAAAGCGTTCTGCAGTCTGTGCTGTGCTCTCCGGGGTCTCCGCCTCCTCTGTGAGCGCCGCGCGGGGCACGGCCCGGTGTGCGGCAAAGGCGCTCGGATCGGGACAGGCGGGCCGGGAGCGGCCGCGCTCCGCCCCCCGGCACAGGGCTGCCCCGCC